>APFE031509343.1:0-37581 GCA_000404065.3 Pinus taeda | reverse complement strand
AAAGGCATCCCCTTGAAGCCAAAACAACTCTGATACCAAATATAGGTTTTAACCCTGTATAGAAATTACCTGCATACGAATTCTAAAACAAAGAAAATAAACAATGCGAGAGCATAACACATAAAACACATACGCACAGAGATTTTCCCCTGGATCCCAAAACCGGGACTACCAGCTTGATTTTTCATTATGTTCCTTTCAATGTTACAATACATATTTATACATGCCGAAGCATCGAATATCATGGACCGAAAACCATCGCGTCCAAAACCATGGATCGAAAACCATAGGTAGGTTCGCCCAACCTAATATAAGGTCTAAAAAAAAAAATTCTTGGGGCGCTGCCCCGGACCCCGTAGAGGGGGGCTACCCGGTCCCCCTCTAACCCCCTAGTTCACTACGTAGGTTATTCATGGAAATAATATAACACAAGCCAGCATGGCAATCCTCGTATCTCATCAGGGAACACATCTGAAAATTCTTGAACCACTGGAATACTTTCCAAGGTGGAAGTCTTCTCTTTTGAGTTGGCATAACCAACTTGAAATAGTGTAAACCTAACATCTTTTCCTCACACACTTTTCCAATTGAGAGGCAGTGATTGGCCAAATCTGTATTGGCCTTAGGATACCTTGCATCTCCTGCTTTTCTCCTAGTTCATTCTTGTACCAGATAGTTTGTGTTTTATAGTTTATAATGGACCAATGTTTTTCCAACCAGTCGATACCTATCAACAGGTCATACGATCCAAGGGGAAGTATGTTTAGATCTGCCATCAAAGGCTGACCTACTATTTTCAAAGGGCAATTTTTGACCTTGGACAACACATGTCTCTTTGCCCCTATTTCCAGTTGTACTAGCCAAGGGTTTTTAAACTTGACAGTCAGTAATTTACATTGTTCCACAACCTTAGGACTAAAATATCTTAACGTAGCTCCAGAATCAATTAAAACAGATACAATATGATGAAATATCTTACCTTCAAACTCCACCATAGTCGTTTGGTATTCTACCTGATGGTCCTCGAGAGCGGCATTAATTTTCAGTATACTCCGGCTCATGCCACCTACCATAGATGCTTCATGGATCTATGAAACCTATTTAGTGCCCTTTTGATGAAGATAATTTTTAACGTAATGTGGCCCTCCACATCCCTAGCGTTGTACTAGAGGTCTCGCTATCCCTTTCTTATCAATTTTACCAGATTGCTCACTGAACCTGGGTTTAGAGGGTGGCTTAAATTTAAGCTTGTTTTTATGCAGATTTCTATTGTTTTTCCCTTTAAGAAATCCTTTGCTAACACTACCATGGTTCCCTTATTTCACACAGAAATATTATTACCTTTATTGTCAGCCCATTTCTTTCCCAAAATTTCTCCCTTCTGCTTTCTTTGCTGATAGCATATCCTTGCCTTTCATATAACCTCATCCATCATTTTTGGGTTATCAAACTCAAATCTTTCTCTCATTTCCAAGGGTAAACTGTTGAGGAACCAGTGTACCTTAGCCTTTTCCTGTCGTATGTAAGGTACATATCTAAGTAGAGAGGTAAATCAGGTGATAAAGGCATCCATTGTTTGCTGTTGAAGCTGCAAGTCGTGAAATTATTTTTCTTTCTCATCGTAAAATCGTTGAATCAAATATCTTTCCTTGAAACATTTTTGGAACTTTTCCCAAGTTATATATTGTTCACTCACCCCTCGTACAGTCTTGACCTTCTCCCACCACAAAGTGGCCTTCGCTTGCAGTTGGAAGATGGCCAGTCGTGCTTTGAGATTGTGATCATATTCATATAATTGGAAATATTTATTCATGTTAATCAGCCATGCTTTGGCTGCCTCCTCCAGCTCTCCATCGAAGAGTGGCAATTTTGTTTTCTGAAACTCCCTTTGTAATTCTATATGTTTCCCTTTTCATGTTGGGTGCTCAGAGGCATTATCCAACTTCCCCTCTCGCTTCTTTTCCCCTCTTTCTGTTCCCTCCTGATCCGTGTGGTAGCTCTGTTCTTCTAACATTCATTCTTGTTCAAGGTTGGGGATCGGCTGGCACTGATTCTGCTTGTCAGACATGCTTTTCATAATTTTTTCATGTTCCATCTTGCATTGTCCTCCTGTAGGCAGCCATCTCATTATTTAATTCTTGAACCATTTCTAATATTGTAATATTGGTTTTGTGAGCCTCCTCTCCTAACTACACCCACATTTAAGGATTATTTTCAAGAAATGTTGCATGTCCTAGGCCAGCCACATTCATGTGTGCAACACTATCCATTCTCTTCATAATATGTTGTTGTCCTATTTTCCTATTCTTAACGAGTTAGTGAGTTAACAACAAGTAGAAAACAAAAAGAAAAACGATAACTGAATTTTCTCACTTAGTATAGTTGCCAAAGGCCACAATCTGGTAACATGGGCTCTGATACCACTTGTCACACCTCCACATCATACATATTGTAATAATAATCAGAAACAATTTTTTTTTAAACATATTAACATTTCATTTGTCATATCAATATTTCATAAGGTATAAGTACAAACATATAAATTATTAAAATCCCTGATTATGTTTCGGATTAATCTGTTTTATGTTTAAGTGCCTTCATTAATTGGGCTTCATTAATATTAACCATGCAATGGGGAATCCAATCCCACTGATCACTGGCAGTTTCATTTACTATGCGTTCATTCTGTCAAGTCACATTCCAGTTCACACTCCAGATAAACTTTACATTGGTTTTGGCATTTAATTCCTACTCTGTCATGGTAATGTGGCATGGGTAGGGTTGTCCTTTTGTAGCTATACATCTTGGGTCTCTCGTCGTATCAACGGTGGAAGATATGGGTTCTCGATCATATGGTTGGGCTCTTCCCAGAAGGTTACTTAACCTTGTTTACTGGAGTTATGCCTCATTTTTCTCCTTCACTCCTTGGTGCATGTCCCTGTTCCCCTTCTCCTCTTGCTGGCATGCTTGGCCTACAAACCTAGAGTTTCAATTCGGTTGGAAAGAATTCAATAGTAGGGATATGGGGTTTCCCTCAATGGAGTGTATATCTCCTGGTAAGTTGTGCTTGTGAATGTGTTTTTGTTATGTTTTTCCATAGTTTCTTATATGTTCCCTACAATTTAGCCTTGTTGCTAATGTTGTTTTCCATACACTCTATCTGTACGAGTAATGGTTATGGGTCCGAGGGCTACAAGCTATTGTCAAGTGGTTCTTATGGTTTCCCTTCATGTCTCCAATGCTCAAGGTAAGATTTATCAGCAGCCCTCGTACTAGTTCGATAGAAAAGGAACTCTCTGGTTGACTTGTGGCTAAGTGCATCAGCTCTCAAGAGTTTTACTAGTCCTTTTTGTTTCAGTTTTGAAGCAAAAACAGGATTTTATTGTCCAGTTAATTTTTAATCATTTCAGGCGGATGCCTACTGTTGTTCAAGACTTGTATGCATGATCTTTTATTCCCTTGTCTAGCCGAGGGTTTCTAACTTACTGTGGGGCTTGAGACTATGGTTGTATTGGCATAATTTCTCCATGTTTAGGTTTCTGTGAGAGATTCTCAACTCTTTGGATTTGACCTGTTAATCTTGTCTTGACAGACTTCTTGGAATCGAAGCCATTTAGGTCTTCTTTTATGTTAAACGACACTGGTTTATCATGGAATGTCAACCTAGACTCTTGTTTGATGTGTGAATGATTATGCTCGTTTTCCTTTAAAATATCGATATTACTCTTTCTCAAATAGCTCACTACAGTTTTATGTGGCTAGATTTGTTGTGTGAACCACAGGTCGGGGTTCCACTTATTTCTATTGCTTTTCCAATTATGTGGCTTTGAGTTAGAATAAAATTGGTATTTGGTTCTACGGAGCAGGGTATCTATGTCTCTCCATTTTCAATTTTATATCTTGAGCCTTAATTAACTACTCGGGAATTTACTTGGTCAGCGCTAACATTATGGGGTTTCATTTTTGTATAGATTTATAAGAAAGATCTTATAGGGTTTTGAACTTATTTAACAGTGTTCTTCTTTAATGTGCTAGCCCAGTGCGGCTTAGTGTAAACACAAAAATAATTTTCTACTACATCAACCTTTTAATCCGAACTTTGCTTCGATTCTCTGGGGTTTAACACTGTGTACCTAACCTATAAAATTAATTATTTTTCCTCATTTTTGGTACTAGCATGTTCAGTAATCTTTCTTTTCTTAACTAAACAACTTGGGCAGGCCTTCTCTGGTAAGATTTCTATTTTCAGTTCTAAAATTTACAGGGTCAACTAAAAGAATGTTAACCAATTCAATATAAACAATATTTCTACTATGAATAATTTTCCAGCAATAGAAGGCTTGTACAGATAATGATTATATAGTTTGTGTATTCTAGAATAAATATTAACCAGTTCTGAACATATATTAACCCTACTATTAAAGATTTCTAGTAATTAAGGTAACCAGTTCGGTACCAGCCCTATTATTATTGATTTTCGGTAAATAAAGTACAGATAATAAGCCTATTGTTAATATTTTCCAAATACCATTTCAGCATTAAGAGCTCCAGCTACATCTTTTCCATTCACAATTAAAGACACATAATATAGCTTGAGCAACAGATTAATTCCAAGAGGGTACCACTTACCTGAGCTGATTCAAAAGGAAAGAACTCCAATGGTAGAGGTCGCCTTTGTTTTATGCTGCCTTTCAACCACCCGTCTGTGAGATTTGTCTTCAAGACCAAATCTCCCCCCAAACTTGCTCACAAGGCCTTTGTCTTCTGCAATTTTTTCGCACACAGTACTTATGCTATCTGGTCATCACTAGATTTAACAATTCCCCTTACCACCTAACATTTCAGCATTGTTTTTCCTCTCGTCGCTCCCTTTTCTTTGGAGCATTTCACAGTTTGGGGGGTAGTTAGGGTTTTTCGAGCAACCGCCTTTCCCAACTTCTTTCCATGAGAAGTTACAAGACCTGATAATACTCAAATCCTTTCCTATCTTTAATAATTAACAATATTCTTCAACTCAAACAAATAATAACAATAATTATTCAGTTTTTTCTTACTGTTGTAAAATAAAATTATTGACAGTTTTTTTGGGGACATTACACAGACCAATCATTATCTTCCAGCTTACATCACTTGTCAACATATAAGAATTAATCGATTATAAATAAGAAATCTTATCCTTATTTTGTTCAATAAGAAAATCGTAATTGTGTGGAAAGAGATTAATATTTTATAAATTCAGTTCCGCTGTTCCCATGCTGAAGTGCAGTAGGAACTCCCTATTTAGCAATGGCGATGAAAATTTAGTTAGTTGGGAATGACGATGAAAATTTTGGAGGTATTCGGGAGTTTGAAATAATTTTTCATGGTGAAATGTTTGAATTCAAATTTTATATTAATAAATATTAAATTCTTGTATTAATAAATTAAAACGTAAATATTTAATATTCATTTTATTCCTTTCTTTAAAGCAAGGATAAATATACATATAAATTTTATTCAACAATTATTCATTCTTTCAATTAGAATAAATATCTTGTGAATATTAAAATTTCAAATATTATTCTAAATATTTGTGATATTAAAAATTTCAATATTTGTAATATTTAGTTGCTTGTAAAATATAATATTTGAAATAATAAAATTCAAATAATTAGAAAACGCTGCTCGTTAATATTGAAATAATATATATATAATAATATTAATGATAATAAAATATGATATATATAATGGTAGTAATCTACAACAATTTCAGCACAAAGTAAAGCTAAAGTTATTAGCTTAATATCAACTTAGAATATTTTTAACTTCTTTCTATATATAATATTCTGGCCTCCCATTAAATTTCCACACATTATGATGAAACATTCTGAATAAAAAACATAATATATTATGATAACAAAAAACGATATATATAATACTAATAATCTACAATTTCAATGCAAAGTAAACGTAAATTTACTTCTTTCTATATATAATATTCCCGCTTCCATTTAAGTTTCCACGCATTATGATGAAACATTCTGAAAAAAAATTAATATATTATGATAATAAAAAATGATATATAATATTAATAATCTACCAAAATTTCAACACAAAGTAAAAGTAAAGTTATTAGCTTGATATCAATTTAAAATATTTTTAACTTCTTCCGTATATAATATTCTCACTTCCCATTTAAATTTAAAATTTTTACACATTAGGATGAAACTTTCCAACCTTTAATCCCGTATATCATCCTATAATACCTCATCATATCAATATATCTTCATTTCTTAAACCCTTTCTAGCAATACAGATGTAAAAATTAACATATATAATTTCATCTGAAATATATATAAGAAATTTGAATACTTTACCAAAGGTATAAGATATAATTTCAAATATTCTCACTTCCCATTAGACATTATGATGAAACTTTCCAACTTTTTATCCCATATATCATGCTATAATACCTCATATCTATATATCTTCAACTCATATATCACCCTATAATATCTCATATCAATATATCTTCAACTCTTAAACCCTTTCTAGCAATACAGATGTGAAAAATAACATATATAATTTCATCTGAAATATAAATAGGAAATTTGAATACTTTACCAAATAAGATATAATTTCAAGTCCTTACTCTTAATGACCATTTACAATCTTCTGCAATAATGCTTTAATACTTTCGGTTGATGAAACTTGTTCCTTCGTACCAAATAGTAATTATTAAATATTAATTTTAATATCTAATCAACATCTTAAACATGTTTAACGTTTATCTTTTTATTCTTTATTTGTTAATAAAATATCACTTATATAATTGTATTTATGGTTTAGATGGTTATCAATATCTTCCCACTATTTTTCTTTTATGACTATCCATTATATAATTACAATTATACTTTAGGTTTCTTTTTAGCTCAAGTTAAATTTGCAAAAGTTCAAACTATATTTTTAATAGTATATAATTTAAACTTTAAATTATATATTAACCCTTCATTTTTCTATGTGACTTCGTGTTTGTCACTAAATTCCAATTTACCATTATTCACATTCACTTTCATGTTACATATCATATAATATATATATATATAATTTATTTCTTTAAACAAGAGAGTCACTGCCGTTGTGGTAGTCCCTGCCGGGGTCTGCCACAACAACAATACAAATGCTCTCTGCAACATGCCAAATTCAATGTGTAATTTGTTACAAAAATTCAGGGGTCTACCATAACAACAATACAAACGCTCTCCATCTATTTAAGTCAGCTCAACACGTTGTGAAAATAGTCAGCATGTCAATAGACTATTTAAAGGCTTCTCGTTTTGACCAACCAATTACTTCCACGGAAGATGACCAACTTTTAACATGGAAATTAGTTGTATAATACCGTTGGGATGCAGAAATATGTTGCCTCGTGTATTTGTATTTAGTACACACATATTGCAACCTCTTGTTGTAGGAATCGCAGGCTGTGGGGATTAAGAGTGTGCCCAGAATATTTGTTTTTCTGAATTGTAGTGAAACTGGACTAACTAGAGTAATTGAAACCGAACTAAAACACCTAAATGATAATTTTGACACCTAAATTCTTCAACTCTCAACAAAAAAAAATTCCAGTTAATGAAATGGCTGGTTAAATCGATTACAAACAACAGAATTCATTTCATCATTAATATATGTACTAAAACAAGTAGCACCATCGGTCTCTTGGATAGGTTGAACCAATACCTTGTGAGAGGCTACCGCTAGCCCAGTGAAAGCTGCTCACATAATTACTAGCTCCCACAGTGTTGTTATCGCTTAATTTTTTTATGATATACACTAGCGGTAGAAAACGGCTCCATTGGACTTCAGACTATCCAACTATGGCCTTCGACACCACGTTTGATAAGTGGAAAGCATAAAGATATGCATCTGTGCGAAGTCCCAGGTTTGAAGAATTAGATGGTGGAGGCATATGTGAATTGCATGGTATAGGGGCGGTAAACCTGGCAGCTGAGTCCCCTGTTGTTGGTCCCTCATTTCACTAATCTCATCGCGTTTCATAATGGATCCCGAGATAAGTGCAGATTCAGTTATAAATCGTTGGCTCATTCAGCATGAGATTGTGGGTATAATGATTCATGAGACTAGCAACTCTACAATATCAACAGATATTGCAAGTTCTGCAATAATTAGGTTGAAGTTTTTAAATGTCCAGGATAGTAGTGTATATTGAACATAGTCTTCACCCTTACAGGGGAAATGTCATAATTTTTTCCCCATTGATTTCCAGCCACTGCCTAGTTGGAAGTAATACGTCAAAGGTCAAGAAATCAATGGCGAACATTGAAGAAGAAAGCTACACTTGAAAAGCAATATGGCTAGGGTAAAATTAGGGTAAAATTACAGAAAGGGAAGCTGAAATTTATTCATGGGAGTTCCTAAATTAGTGTCTGAACAAAGTCCAGGACAGGGCCTGAGGACTTTGTGCATGGAATTTTCAAGATAAGAGTAAGAGAAATACCAAAAGAATAACCTCAACATACATCGATTGGAAAGCACTAAGAAGGTGGCACAACCCAAGAAGAGGCACACCTTGAACATAAAACTTACGGTAAAATATTTTGTCCCCGCTGAAATAACATCGCGTGCAATAAGACCTCCAATTGCAACTTTGGTTATAAATTTCTTACACTGATATTTGCAGAAATAAACTTTGGTTAAACTTTGATATTGCACAATTTTTTATGGTCAAAGGACCAGCTAATGTATGGTCAACGATCGATCGATAGTTGATAGTCCTAGGCAGGGACTAATAACAAAACAAATAATTATTCTAGATTTAATGTATGGTCAACGATCCATCCATTGTTGAGTCCAAGGCAGAGACTAATAACAAAACAAATAATTATTCTAGATTTATGTTTAGAAAACAAAGGAAAATGTTCAAATGGTTGAATAAATACATATGAAATAGAAATGCATAAGTTGGAACATGTCTGACTAAGAAGGAAAGAAATATTAACTGTATGGAAAAACTAGAAAAGGAAAGAAATAATGATGATAGGAAGTTATCTAAGTAATGTTACAATTTCACTGTAACTAGCGAGACAAAGAGAACAATTTACAACTTAAAAAAGGCAAAATACATAGCTAGTTACAACAATCTAGTAATGAAATTAGAACATTCCGTAACTAGAATATTACTCAAAATAAAACCCTTGATCAATAGGGTAAATTTAATAAACCAGTAACCGAAAATGAGGATTCATAAGAGAACAAGAATTAAACAGCATAACCAACTAATAGTCCAGTTTCAGAAATTACATAGTACAAGTCGATATGGGTTCATGAACACAAGAAAAGATCAAAGGTACTATATATTTATGAAAATGCCAATATCTAATGTCCTCCAACAATGAAATTGTACACCACTACAATAATATTGTCGAAAACACTGCTGGGAGAGAGTTACAGGAATTAACATGGCAATAAAACCCAAGCCTGCATGGCTTTTCATTAAAAGGAAGTTGTCTATATACAAAAGAAAATCAGAAGTGCTACAATCAGGGTGCAAAATAACCATAACTTAACTCATTCCCAAGCCCGAATGAACCGCTGGGGAGAGATCTATAGGGTATGAAGACCATAATGATATTTAGCAATGAGCGAAAGGAAATAATAGGGTTCCACCAATGGGTAGAAAACCCTAATATCGTCAGTTACAAACTAAATATGGGGAAAATAATGAAAGTGAGAACTTGGTTCCACAAAGAGAAAAAAAATTCCAATAATTTTAAACGCACCACCACAAAAAAGCTGGTAAAAGTTTGGCATGAGGGTAAAACATTGACCTGTAATAAATTGAAATAACGGAAAAAATAACATTATAAACCTATTTCTGTAATAAATACAAAATGGAATAAAGTATGTAACAATGACATGAGAGAGAAAATGTACACATGTAGCTGTATTGAACAGAGTGAGATTAGTGCCATACTAAAACAAGAAGTAACCATTAAAATACCGTTAAGAGAAAAGTAAAAAATAGAAGAAAAATAACCCTCTTGACAACCTTGTGGCAAAGGAAAAATATCCGTACATTTGCAGAATCAAGGATAACATAGACACCTCGATTTTGTTGAATAGTGTAGAATAAGTCCTAGCCTTCCAGCTGCTAGAGTTAGAAATATCGAAAGAAACAGACATGCTTCATATAAGAGATTAACCCTAAAAAATTATTAGAGAGAACATGGTAATAATATAAAAAATGTATTGTGCCTTATACCTGTACTCATACTGTGTGTCCAATCACAGAACCAAAACAACAAGTCGGCCCGCGTAAGGGTTTCTTACAAGTTGCAAAGCCCAGCGAGCAGGCTAGAGAGTGTGAATGAGGTCTGCAAAGTGCAGTGGGCAGGGGGTGTAAAAAATGCTCCTCTGCTCGAATGCTTGCATAATTGACAGTTCTCAAATGCTTACAGAATTGACAGTTCTCCCTGCTATGGGCATGGAAGTGGCAGAGTTGTTTTTGGCTGCTTCCACCTGATAGAACGGTTGTTGGCTTCTTCCACCCGATAAAACCTTCTCCATCTGCAGGGTTCAAAACTTTCTCCCTCTGCAGAGTTCAAAACCCTGATAGAGTTGTCTCTATCCGCAGGGTATAAAGCCTTCTCCCCAAGAAGGGTCATTATTTCACTACTGCAGGGTTAATTGTTAAATTACTCGTCAAGCACCTACAGAGGGAACTGTTCTCTCTTTTAACCTAAAGAGTGCGATTTCTTTCCCTCTATGGTAAGAACCAACATCTTTGTGCTGAAACTGGAGGTCATAGGTGGCTGGAGCTATTGGCAGGTGGCTTGGCTAGAGCTATCACCAGAACAAATGGAAAGCTGTGAAGAAATGGTAAGGTGTCAAAAGCAGCATCCTTACCATACTAATCTAATAAAATAAATCGCAAACATTCAAACATTTAATCTTTGATATTTAATGCTCTTCAAAATTAACATTATTTGAAGTGTTTGATACAGGAAATTAGGATATTATTTTCAAAATATTTTAGTTCCTTTCAAACTTTGGATAAGAAAAGCCTTGCATATGTATTTTTCCCTCAATACATGTGAAGTTTCCGATAAGAGGTCAAAAACAAAACTTTGGGTAAATTTTTCATGAAGTTAAATTTCCATCGAAAACTTTGGATAAATTTTGGCAAAGCATAAAAAATTTTGGTCAAAGGAACAATTAATTGATCGTCAACACTCAATCGATCGCTAGAGTCCCTGCAGTGCTGAAGGCAGGGACTAATAATATATAACAATTAACTATAAAATAATGAACTTTTCATACCATGCAAATTTTGAAAATATGTTTAAATATCTAAATGTTTGATATTCTACGTAGTTAATACAAATCTATTGCCATTAACCCAGGTTAATATACCTAACTAATAAACAAAACAATGACAAAATAAAAAGTAAAATAGTCAATACAACCTTTACACATCTTAATGGTGAAAACATTAGAAATATGATTACGTAATTTTTATTTTTTATATATATAACCATATGTTATAATTCTTTCGATATTCACACAATTGATATGTTAATTATCTGAGCTCATAATATTATATTACCTTTCAGTTTTATTAGTCATTTAATTTTCTGAGCATTTGAATTATGGTTCGACTGCCATTCGTATGACTTAACGATGGGATTAAATAATACCTTAAGTTCTCACGGTAAGGTATGGGTGCCCTTAGATTCGGCGATAACATGGTTTTCGAGTTTTCAGAGTGTGGTACAATTTTCCAACTTGGCCTTGGTATGAACTCCACATCTACAACATTCTTGAGGGCGTTCACATTGGACGGCGGAAGAAAAATCTCATCTTCCTATGGTCTCTAGCTGCAACGTTTCCTTGGCATTTCCTAGTTTCTAGCAAAGTTAACTGGCTCCAAGCCAGAGCTCCAAGTGTTTCGCACAGGTAGGGTTTATACATTACCGCTTTCTTCTAGGTTACATATTGTACTGTTGTAACAAGTTTTAGGGTTCGGCTCCATTCTACAATTCTATTGGATTCCTTGTCGAGCTCTCAACTCTGGAAGGTGATGACTAAACAACTATTCATTCCCAAGTACAAAGTTATGTGCTAAATTGTATATTCTTACTTTCTTCCTCGGTTAAATTTCTTGTTCTAAGTTTTCTATTTCTCTTGATTAGGTATTGTTGGGGGTTTCATCGCCCTTCCTTGTCTAGAATAAATGTTGGGATTCAAGTCTATTGTTTGGCATTCCGATCCTTGTGGACTACAACCATGTTTAGTTGTCCGATAAAGTGCATCGCTAAAGTTGTGATACCCACTTGGGGTTTAGTGTTAGAAGAGGGAATCTATTATTTCATTTGAATCTTTAGTAGAATGTAGTAGCTCCGGATTTTAATATTCTTAAGCTCGTTTTCTTCACATTGACTGGACCGCATTTGTAATAAACTAAATTTTCAGCATTTTGGTTCAGACTATTCTTGCAAGAGTTGTTTATTTTGTTTATAAGCTTTTGGGTCTGGCTGGGTCTATCGACATTGGCTTATTTCTTGGTTTTACCTGGGTGTTAGGCCATGATTTAATTGCAAGAACTACCCATAAAATGTCAATTTTATGAGAGAAAGTCCTTGCCTTACTATGGTAAAACCCTCAAGAATATGAATAGAATGTTTTTCTTATTCCAAATGATTCAGGTTCTTTGGATTGTATGGTTATTTTCCTACAAGTTTTTTCCTCTTGTATAATAACAGTGCTAAGGGTTTTTAAAGGTTTTATTAACATGTTAGTTTGAGCATTATTTGGATATTTTACATCATTGTATTCGTACATAGATATAATGGTTACCTTGTGTATGTTTAAGACAACAATTAGAGTCGTTCTTGTCTCTTCTCGGTGTTAGAATTGTAACCTACTACCCCATTCTGAGTGCATGTTCATTCTTTGCAAATTTGGTTTACATAGAACATTTAACCTGTAAATAATATAAGCCTTGTATGGTTTTGTTCTCTTTAAAGAAGTACTATTCGCACGCGTTGGTTTCCTACTTTCTTTCCCCGAAGGGACTAATTCCTAAGTTGTTTTTATTTTATGACTTTAAGCTAAATCTCCTGCAATCCCTTTTTAGAGGATTATATATTATTCTGTAATTATTTTCAACAAAATTGTAAACCTTTTCTTTATGCAGTATACTAATAATAAATCTTTCATTTAGGAGAGAAAGTTGCTTTTTCAATTCAGTACAATAAATCTTTCAACTATATAGTAGACCTACTACCTATACAACACACGGATATCCTTACCTGAATATTCACTAATTTCCTGTCATTTGTTTAATACCAGACCTTAAATCAGTTGATTTCCTCCCAACCATGTGACCAGCTATTCCAACCTGAGTCTGCCCTCAAGTTGTTCCTCACATGAACGATTTCTTCCTAAGACTATCAATTTTAACTTGCCACATCTATCTTGTCCTAACAAGTTTTAGCTTCATGAAACCATCTGACATATCAGCATGGTATTACCATTCTCAGTTCAACCTTTCTTTTTCTTGATCTCAGGTACACATAGCCTCTTGATCCCTTCCTTGAGAATAGATCTTCAAAGAAGTATTTAGGGATAGGTAACCACCTATCCCAACTACCTTACATGTGAGAAATACAGAATTTTCATTATTACCACCTTTCACTTCCCGCATACCTTAATCAAAATAAATAAATGAATAAACTTTTAATAGTATTCAATTTTTTTAACAATATTTATTAAATATTTACAATTACTTGGGACATCACATCTTGCCCCCCTAAGATTAAACATTGTCCCAATGTTTCTCTATTGTAAATAGATTTGGAAAAGCCTCCCTCAAAACCTGTTCATCTTCCCAAGTGGCCTCCTTTGGCCCAAAGTGTTTCCATTGCACCTTAACTTGGGTGATAACTTGTTTTGATAGCATTACTTCTCTTCGATCAAGTATACCCAGAGAATCGACCAAGAAATTGTCTTTTAGTTTGACCTACAGACAATATGAAAAATTTTAGTTAACCCTTTCCTTTGGTAGTCAGCGTTGCAATTTATTTATAATATACTATGTTCCTTAAGAACTATCTAATATATCTATATATCCTACCAGTTGATTATATGGTTAGGATCATATATGTATTTTTTTAACAGAAAAACATGAAAACATTATGCACACGCATATGGTTGGGTAAGGTAAGCTTATAAGTGACTAGTCCAATTCCAGCGAGGATTTGGAAAGGACCGCAAAATCAGGGTGCTAATTTAGCACATCCTCCCCATTGTAGGGTATTCTTTTTGGCTCGTACATGAACGTAAGTATGATATCTAGCTTGAAATTCCCTAAAACTTCTCTTTCGATCAGCAAAATTCTCCTGGCAATCCTGAACGGTCTTTAAATTATAGTGTAATTTTTTAATCTATCTTCCATTTCTTTTAACATGTCAGGTCCTAGCATTAATTTATCTTCTGGACCGTCCCAACTCGATGGTGTCCTGCACTTGCATCTGTATAACACTTCAAATAGACTTATTTGCAAAGACGTATGGTCATCCACTAAATGTATATAATCCTCCCATTTAGAAGGTTGTTGCATTACATAAGTTCACAACATATATTCCACTATTTTATTAACTCGTTCCATCTGCCCATCTGTATGAGGGCGGTAGGCAGTGCTAAAATACAATTATGTGCCTAAACCTCCAAATAAAGCTTTCCAAAAAGCTGATGTAAATTTTACATCATGGTCGGAAATTATAACCTTTGGTATTTTGTGTAATCTAAAAATAGTTTGCATGAATATGTTATCAATTTTAACAGCCTTATAAGTAAATTGTACTGGTATGAAGTGAGAAGACTTTATCAACTTTTTTACTACCACCTTTATTGATTCATTCTACTTTTTAGACTTAGGTAGTCATGTAATAAAATTGATAGAAATAGTTTCCCACTTCCATTGTGGAATACGTAATGCGTGGAGTAGTCCAGCTCGGTGCTAGTGTTCCTCTGTCAATTGTTGACACTCCAAACATTGAACCAAATATTCAACTACTTCTTTCTTCATACCATGCTAGAAATATTCCTTTCTGAGTGGAGTGATTAATTTTTGATATCAGGGATGGCCTACATAAACAATTTTATGATATTCGTCTAAAATCAATTGTTTAATATTTTTCTGGTTAGGCGCATACATTCTTCCTCTATAAATAAATATACCTTCTGGATTTATCTCATACCCCAGTTGTTGTTCATTGTTATTCAAAATTTTAGCTTGTTGCCATAAAAAGTTATATTCAGGATCCTGTATTGCTGCTTCTTTAATCTTCTCTTTAAAACTGGTACGCACTTCATTGAAAAAGACTTCATAAATACAATTTAATTTTCGATTTAAGGCATCCCTAACTTATTTCTCCTTTCTTTTCAAGTCCTTGATTTCAAAGTTATATTCACTCAGGAAGGCAACCCAACAGGCTTGCTTAGCATTTAGAGTGCGCTGCTTAAAATAGTTAGTTAAACTATGATGATTAGTAATTAATAAGAATATTTTACCCATCAAGTAGTGTCGCCGCATATTTAACGCATGAATTACTTTCTTTATCTTCAAATCATAAGCTTAATGCTTTTGTTCATGCTCCTTAAGTTTTTGAGACTCATAGGAAATAACCCTCCTACATTAATGTGTAGCCTACACCTTCTTTGTTGGAAATTGTGCAAACCACATAATATTTATTCAGGTCTGCAATGCTCAAAATGGGTGTGGTGGTAAGTAAATGTTTAAGCATGTCAAAACTTCTTTGACAATCGATGGTCCAATTAAAAGTTTTTCTTTTCTTTTGCAGAGAGGTAATGGGATATGCCACTCGGGAAAATCCTTCAACAAATTGCCTATAGTATCTGGCCAAACCCATAAATGATCTTATATCAGCCACATTCTTTGGCACTGGCCATTCCGTTATAGTTTTTATTTTCTTAGAATCCACAACAATTCCATCTCTCATAATAACATGTCCTGGATACTAGATTTTCTCTTTAAGGAAATCACATTTGTTGTACTTGGCATATAGTTGATACTCCCTCAAGGTTTGAAGGACAATATATAGGTGCTCTTTACGTTCTTCTACATTCCGAAAGTAGATTAGTATATTATCAATAAATATCAATACAAACTTATCCAAATATTGATGAAAAACATTGTTCATGAGACACATGAAGGTCGCAAGAGAATTAGTTAGCCCGAAGGGTAATACAATGAACTCGTAATGCCCATAACAAGTTCTAAAGGCTATTTTAGCTATATCTTTTTTCCTTTATTCTAATCTGATGGTAACCTAAATGAAGATCAATCTTGAAAAACATGGTCGCTCCCTTCACTTGATCAAGTAATTCATCAATATGAGGCGAAGGGTATTTATTTTTTAATGTCAATTTATTTAATTGTTGATAATCCATGCACATTTGCAAGGTTCCATCTTTCTTCTTAACGAAAATCACCTGAGCTCCCTAAGGTGATACACTTGGGCGAGTATATTTTTTTGTCAAGAAGTTCCTATAGATGCATTTTTAATTATGTTAATTCTGGTACGCTCTTGTGATAAGGATCTTGGGATACTGGGGTAGGTTTCAGAATCAGCTTAATGGTAAAATCTATATCCCCCTTTGGAGGTAGTCCTAAATTTCTTCAGGAATACATCCAAAAAAAATTGTACCACAACTATATTCTCTAAACAAATGTATTATTCCTTTGAATTAGTATATCCTACATGTATTGCATACATTTGACATTCTTTTCTGATACATTTTCATAATTGAGAGGTTGTTACTGGTCTTAATTTCAGCGGTCTTAGTATACCCTGAATTTCCTTCCTTTTTCCTTCTTCATCCATGTAGTTAATATTTTTGTCTTTACAATTAATAAGGGACCAATGTTTCTCCAACCAGTCCATACCTATTAGGACATTGTATGATCCTAAAGGTAAGAAATTCAGGTCTTCCATAATAGACTAACCTACTAGCTTTAGGGGGAAATTGCTAACCTTAGCCAACACCATTCTCTTTGCTCCCGTGGCTATTTGTACTAACCAAGGCTTCTTAAACTTAGTAGCTTGTAAGAAACATCGTTCTACCACTTTCAGAGTAATATAACTCAAAGTAGATCCTAGATCAATAAAAATAGATATAGCTCAGTCGAAGATCTTACCTTCAAATTCCACCATTGTTTTTTGGTATTTTGCCTGATGGTCTTCTAGGGCAACATTGACTTTAGGAATACTCCTTGCCACTTCTCCCACGTTTGATGCTTCTTTAATCTGTGTAGCTTGATCAGTTCCCTTACAGTACAATTTATTTTTAGCATAGTGTGGTCCTCCACATCACCAACACTCTACTGGAGGTCTAGCCACTATTTCCACTTCAGTTCTACCAGATTGCTCATTTGTCTTGGACTCACTTGGAAATTTGAATCTATGCTAATTTCTGTTCATATTTCTGTTTTCTTGATCCTTATGTGGTCCTTTGTTGATAATAGTCTTATTTCCTTTGTTTCTAGAGGTAAACATAACTCCCTATTTATCAATCCATCTCTTTCCTCCATCTCCCTCTTGTCTATTTTGATCATAGCATAGGCGACCCTTTCATATAACTTTTTCCATGGTCTTGGGATTATCAAATTGGAGACACTCTTTCATGAACAACTTCAAACTGGTAATAAATCTCTGCACTTTTTCTTTTTCTTCCCATATCTAGGGGACATATAGTAGAAATCATATAAATTTTGCAATGAACTCATCCATAGACAACTAACCCATTCAAAGGTCATGAAACTCTTTTTCCTTCTCATCATAAAATCTTTTAGTTAAATATTTCTCCTTAAAATACTTTTGAAATTTTTCCCAAGTTATGTTCTACTCATTTACTCCATGTATCGTTTTTACCTCCTCACACCATAAGGTGGCTTTTCCTTGCAACTGAAAGATGCCTAAGTGAGATTTTAGATTATGATGATATTCATACAACTAGAAATACTTATTCATATTGATAATATAGGCTTCAAATACCTCCTCCTAATGACCATCAAAGAGTGGAGGTTTTATTTTCTGAAATTCTTTGTAACTCTCTTTTTTATCGTTTCTGTGTTTTGAGATTTGATACATTGTTGGACTCTTCCTCTTGATTGTCTTCGTCAACTCCTGTTTCTAAATTCTCAGATCGAAATTCTTGATCCCTAGTCATGTTTCTGTCTTCGGGACTGGGAATTAGTTGTCATTGATTATGTGTATCGGACAAACTCCTCATGATACTTTCCTATTCATGCATCATCCTTTCGTTTTCTACCTATAACCATGCCATCTCATCCTTCATTTCTTGTACTCTTTCCAAAATTGTAGTGTTAGTATTGCGTGACACCTCCCCCAACTATACCCACACCTCAGGATTGGCTTCCAGAAATTATGTAGGTCATGTTCTTGTCACAGGTATGTGGGCTGTAATACCAATCCTCCTCATGTTGGTTTCTTTTCTTTATCTCTCTGTGTGGACATCATAATTGATGTTCTTTATTGTCTCTCGAGAGGTCTCAACTTTTCTATCGGAGCACTCTCATACCACTTGTCACTAACCCATGTTAATATGCCTATGTAATAAATAAAAAAAGACAAAATAAAAAGTAAAATAATCAATATAATCTTTACACACCCTAATGGTGAAAACATTAGAAACATTATTATGTAACTTTTATTTTTTTTTATATAGAGAACCATATGTTATAGTCATTTTGATATTCATACAATTGATATGTCAGGTAACTATCTTAGATCATAATATTATATTACCTTTGGGTATTATTGCAGTCATTTAATTTTCTAATCATTTGACATTACGGTTCAACTGCCATTCCTATGACTTAACGATGGGCATTAAATAATACCTGAAGTTATAACTACGAGGTATGGCTACCCCTCGACTTACCATTAACACATTTCTAGAATTTTTGGAGTGTGATACACTTGTCTGACTTGGCCTTGCTATGAGCTCCACATCTAAATCATTCTTGATGGTGTTCACATCGGATGGTGGAAGAAGAATATCATCTTCCTATGGTCTCCAGCCACAACAGTTCCATGGCATCTCCTCATTTCTGGCAAGGTTAACAGGCTCTAGGCCAGAGAACCAAGTCTTTCACAAAGGTAGGGTTTATACATTACCGATTTCTTCTTGGTTACATATTGGACTGTTATAATAGATTACAGAGTTCTTCTCTATTCTACAGGTTTGTCAGATTCCTTGTCTAGCTCTTATCTCTAGAAGATGGAGACTAAACGACTATTGATTACCAGATACAGAGTTATCTGCTCAATTGTATATGATTATTTGCTTCCTCTATTAAATTTCATGTTCTAACTTTCCTCTTTCTATTGCATAGGTATTGTTGTGGGACTTTCATCGCCCTTCCTTATCTACAATGAGTGTTCGGGTTCAAATCTGTTGGTTCACATGTCGAGCCTTACAGACTACAACCATGCTTGGTTGTCAGGTAAGTGCATCGATCAAGGTGTGATACTCACTTGGGGTTTAGTGTTAAAAGAGGGAATTTGTTATTTGATTTGAATCTTCCATCGAAACTAGTAGCTCTGGCTTCTAATATTATTAAGTTTGTTTTCCTACCATTGAATGGACTTTGTTTGTAATAAACTAATTTTCTGGAATTTTTGTTCAGACTAGTCTTCTAAGAGCTGTTCATTTTATTTATAAGTTTTTGCATCTCACTGGGTCTTTCCACACCATCTTATTTCTCGGTTTTACCTGGGTGTTAGGCCATGATTTAATTGCGAGAAATACCCAGAAGCTATTAATTTTAAGAGGGAAAATCCCTCACATACTCTGGCAGAACACTCGAGAATATGAATAGACTGTTTTTATTATTCGAAATGATTTTGGTTCTTCGTATTGTATCGTTATTTTTCTAATAGGTTTTTCCTCTTGTATCATAATAGTGGTGAGGGTTTTAAAAGGTTTTATTAACATTTTAGTCTAACTATTATTTCGATATTTTCCAGTTTTTTATTCATATAGAGGTATAATGGTTGTATGTTTAAAACAAAGATTAGATTTTTTCTTGTCTCGTATCGATGTCAGAACTGTAACCTAGTACTCCATTCTTAAGACATGTTCATTCTTTGCAAATTATGCTTACATTATAACATTTAAGTTGTAAATAATATAATCTCTGTATGGTTTTGTTATGTTTAAAGTAGTACCATTCGCACGCTTTTGTTTCCTACTCTCTTTCCCTAAAGGGAATAATTCCTGAGTTGTTTTTCTTTTATGATTGTAAGCTAAATCTCCTACAATCCCTTTTTAGAGGATTATGTATTTCTCTTTAATTATTTTCAATGAATTTGTAAATATTTTCTTTATGCAGTCTACTAATAATAAATGTTTCAATTAAGAGAGAAATTTGTTCTTTCAATTTAGTACAATAAATATTTCAATGATACAATAGACCTACTACCTATACAACACAAGGATATACTTATCTGAATATTTGCTAATTTCATGTCATTGTTTAATACCAGACCTTAAATAACTTGCCAATTTCCTCCCAACCATGAGACCAACTTTTCTAGCCTGAGTCTCTCCCCGCGTTGTTCCTCACACACATGATTTTTTCTTAAGACTATCAATCTTAACTTTTCGAAACTATCTGGTCCTAAGGAGACTTAGCTATCTAGTACGCATACCCTCTTGATCCCTTCCTTCAGAATAAATCTTCAAGGAAGTAGTTAGGGATAGGTAACTTCCTATCCTAACTGCCTAACATGTGAGAAATACATAATTGTCATTATTGTGACATTTTAGTCCGTACAAAGCTTAATCAAAATAAATAAATGTATAAAATTATAATAGTATTCAATTTGTTTAACTGCAGTAATTAAATATTTACAATTACTAGGGACATCACATATATGCTAGCTCTGTCATATATAGTAATATATATATATATATGATATATATAGTAAATGATTTAATGTCTAAACGTCCCTTTGGGTCATGGGATTATGTAATATGTACATTTTAAAATTTTAATTATTGAAAAAAATCTAACTCAAAAAAATATAAAAGAAAGGAGATAAATGTAAAATAATGAAATTATTTCATATATTTAGTGTGTAATATTTATTAATTTCATTATTTTAGTCTTAGAATTATTTTGTTTTCAAATATATATATATACTATTTATATATATTATATAATTATATAACATTGAAATTAACATGCGCAGTGAAGCATTTTATTTACAAACTATATTGTAAAGAGTAAAATGTTCTTGTCTTTAAATACATGTTAATATTATTTAATCCAATATATTAGTTCTTTTTATTTACGATCCGCATTGAATTACTTTACTATTATTTTAAATGCAATATACTAATTTCATAATAAAAGCATGAATGCATTATACATTTCCCTTTTATTATTCTTATCATAAGTAATTGAACTTTTTTAGTTTCAATTGCTTCATATAGATATATTGGGTGAATGATTTTTACACCTCCTTTACTCACAGATCCATCTTAAGTACAAATATAATATGAGCCAAGAGGGATCAAATTTCTTCATGTACAAAATACAATGTGTTATATTTCATTATTTAAATTGTAGTTTTGAATGCTATATAGAGTATGTATGACATGCATTATACATAATAATTAATTTTTCTATATACATATTCTTTTTTTTAATTAATATATTATATTATATATGATATATATTATAATATATATAAATGGCATTAAAATATTTTATTGATAACCACATTTATTTTTTTTTATTTACAACACTTAAATATTTTATTTTAACAATTTTTTCCTTTATATAGATATATAAAACGTTGGCATAATTAGTTAACATAAATCTTCAAATAGTTTATCTAAATCTAATGTTGAAATAGTTTGAAAAGTATAAGATTTAAACATTTTACTCACACATTTTTTACTTCTAATTACATTATAGAATATTTTATTATTATAGTAGACCATATTTTTCTATTTAGAACATAATTTGCACTTTTATTTTAAATGGCATGAACATACATACATGCATACACATCCCCCTCCTATTGGGCTGTAGAATGAGCCTCTCAGCGCAATAATATCAACTAACCATATCGGCAAAACATTTATGGCTTCCTCAATTGAAATTTAGATCTCTCATGCATCGAGACCATCCTCGACATTGAATCACTCCTAAGTTTTATTATAAGTACTTTCAAAGGGAAAAAATAATATTTTGTATTTCAAATGCATATTAATAATTTTAGAGAATGTAATAAAATCTATATAGTTCAAAGATTTTACTTAAATTTTCAAATATTTGTTATTATAAATCTTATTCATTCCTTTTTAATTAAAATATTTTATATTAGTTCAAAAAAATAGGCTTACATCGAAGACAACTTACGTCCAAAGGGAGAAACAAAACACAAATTTGGACCTCTTTCACCATGGAGATCTACAGATACTATTGAGATAGAAAAACATACACATTATTTCCATAACACACCTATAATCCACCACATACAAGATAAAACAAGATACAAGACACTGAGTTACAAGGGGGCACATAAAACTAATGCCTCCCCTCACTTTCCCGTAGGAACACATACATAAACACCCAAACACCATGTGAGGAGAGCCACCAAACTAAAGAAATAATGTTGTAGACCAAAAGGAGGAGCTATTATTGTCATCAGACCAAAAACCATCCATTCCACCAAAAATTCATAGTATATGCATTCCACCATACACTTAAAGACAAAGACAATGGAGAAAACATTAAATCCTAAAATTAGAAACCATAAGTAAACCTGAGGAACACATTACTACAAATCAACTATATCGTCATCATACATAGAGAATTAGGACACCAAAGGAGAAAAAAACATAAGCTTTAGGAGAGACCTGCAACATACTACCTGCCACACCTACTAGGGGGATCAAATTGCTTGCCACCATCTAAGTCACATTCAATGTGAATCTCCACATGCATTAGTCAAGCCTCAATTTTATCTAATCCATACCTCACGTTCATTATAACTATCTTCATGTCCTCTAAGAAGGTGGAAATTTTATAATTTTCCACCTGCTTATCTCTCATAACCAAACCTTGTAGTGTCCTCATTTGTTAATCAAGTGATGCTGAATTTAGATAGTGTTTATACATCTCCCTCTAGTGTACCCAGGGTCTAGCACCTATCCTAAGATGTCTTCCAACAATTTCGAGTTCGATTGAGACTGTCTCTCTTCCCCAACTTTTATCTCAAGCTCATGGATCTCCTGATGAGTCTCAGACAAGATAACATTAAAATAATTTTCCACAGAGTCACGTGAAAAGAGCTTTGTCCCATACTTCTCTTGTTGGGATCTCTCACCTCCTCCCCTTCTACTCCTCCCCCTCTTCCTTGATGGCATAATAGAATCACCAAAGGTTCCTTAATTTCTCTACAGGGGCTTCCTCTTCTTGCAAAAGGAAACAAAGAATGACATCACCCTTCCACAGCCAAACTAGGATACCAACAAATAACATCATCATAGAAGCACTAAAAAACTGACCTGACCCTTGACAAGAATCATGAGAGAGAGCTGAGGAAAACATCTCCTCTACTAGAGACTTGATCCACTTAATCATTTAGCACACACATTTCCACCTGAGACCTTAGAAACTTATCCATCCTATATCTCGTTGCCAATTAACCAAACCCAATCCACTGCACTTGACCAACCCCACAATTAAACTATTTGGACCACGCTTCGCAGAAAAAGCCAGCTACCCACTCCCAATAGAATAAATTTACCCAATGCTTGATGGAAAACCACTTTTGCAGAACCCAACAATTTCCCCATCCCCCAAGACACAACCCACACCCAGAGATTGGGACACTGAAGCTAGGAAATAAACACTCTCAAAACGGCTAGGAATAAATTGAAATGTAACTTGTTGAGACCAGCAAGAGCTCATATAGGTTACCAAATTAGGATTCCGATAAATATTACCTTTAATTGAAAGCCACTGCCTTCCAGCAAGACCACGATAAGAACAAAATTCTCACTAATGATTCCCAAATTGGAGCAAACCGATGGATTCTCTCTCCCTCAAGCTATATCGATGCCTCCCACTACACTAGAACCTCACCACAAGTAGACCCTAAATTCAAACAATTACATGGCATCACTAGACTTGCCTCTCTCAAAACAAAACCTTTGAAAAATACATTTCCACCCATCCTTGACATTACATAACATATCCACCAACTGGAGGAAAACATTTTCATTCATGCGCTATTCTAAGTGCATCCTTTCCTCATCAATGCACAATTACTAACTCGAGGGTTATGCGAACAATTACCCAAACCTCGCTCCCCACATCATAAAACCTATACTAAGGGATGGCACATCACCTTCCAGTAAATGAATAAATTCTTCATTCCAATCATACGCCATGGGGTGGGAGCGGGAAACATAAATCAACATTCACCTCTCTTGCTTGGCACCCCATGTTGGTAAGAAAATATCCTACCTTGTTCCCCATCCTTATGGACAGATGGAGAGTAATATATTAAAGATTTTTGAGAAAACAATGAATAATCTGAATTAAACTCTCCTGTCTCCAACTCATCACTACCATTTTTCGTGTTATCCTCTAATGAAGTACTAGAGGTAATTGATAACTAAAATTGAGCCCCCATACACTTGTATCAATTAGAATCCTTCCCTAATTACTATGTGGATGCCACGCTCAAGTTCCTAAAATTCCACCTTGTTATTACTTGTGGACAAAAAACGTTGAGAAAAAACTCTCAGTGCTTTGGAGTTCCAATCTATGAATACTCCTTCTAAGCTTGTCAATCTTGGATTACCTTTCGATGCATCATTGAAATTTTTCTTAAGAAAAATGACTGGAGCTGGAGAGAACACTCTCACTACATTATTGCACATCTCTAGAGGTATCCCCTTTTGAATATTTCCCAAACCTTGAACCGGATCCAGTTTACTCAAAATATCATCATCTCCTTCATTTTTCTTCCGATCATCTTCCAACCAAGAGGCAGTCAAGATTGTTTCTTTAATATTCTATTTAATGACTTTAGATAGCTCTCTAAACATTCTCCACCTACTTTTAAAAATCATAGAATTCATTTCCTTCCAAATTGACCATAGTACAAATCCCCTTGTAAATTTCCACACTCGATTAACTATGGGATTCACCTACTTCACCCTATTACATTTCCTAATAAGGAGCACAACCTGTTCCTTATTTCTACTGACTTAACCAAAAATTAATAAAACCAAACACCAAATATCTTCACAAAATGGTCAGGAATTAACAATATCATCCATCGTTTCCTCTAGGTATTAGCATAAGAAACAAAAGGGCAGGCCTTGAAACACCTTCCTCTTGATGTTCTCCCATGTCAAGATATTCCTATTTTTTGTTATCCTGGGAAACAACCTCACCTTCAGGAAAAGAATGCTTGACCACACCAATAGCAAAATTGGATGCTTTGTAAGCCCATTGTACCCCACCAAGACAGAGTATGCCTCCTTCAGTGTAAAAAATCTAATGGGATTATATCCCAATATCAATTTTCATGGGACTTATCGATTTCCCTATCTAATAATTATTCTCTTAATATTCGTTGTGATGACAAATCACCATAACGTTCCCATAATCGTTCATTGATTTCCAGGCATTCCAAACCAAGGAATCTTTTATTCCCATCCAAAAATTGTCCACATTTAGAGCTCCTCTTTCCTTAGTGAAATTTGTCTCTCCACTATATCTGGTATAAATTTTAATCTAGGAAGTTGTTTCCATGAATGCTCTAAAGAATGAGCCATGTGCCCTTTCCTAAATTCCCAAAGGGCATGATATGTGATTAAATTCATGTTTACTTGTGCCCGCAACAAAATGGGTGAGATAGACCGATTACTAAGGTCCTAGAGGTGAGCTTATTGAGTATCCTTAGGCTTGTACTTTCATTCCCAATTCTTTCTCCACGATTCATTACGTCTATTCACCAATCTCCATAGTAGCTTTGCTCCTAGAGCCTCACTTAAAGTTTTTGTATCTCTCAATCCCAAACCTCCTACTCTTTTAGGTAGGCATAGCTTATCCCATTCCATCAACACCCATTTCCTTTTTTTATGTTCCCCACACCATAGGAAGCTACTCCAATTTGTAATGAGTCCTTTGATTATCCCCTTTGGAATATGCATCAACACCATCTGATATAATGGGATTTCCAACAAAACCGATTTTTTGAGCACTGATCTTCCAACCAAGTTTAGCACTCTAAATGCCTATTTATTGACCTGATTTGATAATTTTCTCTTGAAATACTACAAAAAAGATGATTTACATAGGTTTAGAGCTCGTGACACACCCATATATTTGGAGGAAACATATTCTATCCAAAAATCCATAATCATTTCCACATAACGTTGGATCGAGTCCTTCGAGTTAAAAAATAAGATATTATGCTTCTCCTTGTTTATTATTATGATTAAGTCATCCATGAAGACTAAAAACAAAGATTGGATTTATCGAGCTTCACTAAGAGTTGGATGACCAAATAAAAACATATCGTCTATGAAATGTCAATTACTGATGGGGAGATCATCTCCAAAATTCCTTAGACCTTCAGAAATCCTCCATCTCCTATGCCCTTGAATAACCTACGCAAACCTTCTATTTCTAAAGTAAATATGAATGCAAGCAAGGGGTCTCCTTATCAAGGACCTCTTTCCAAGTTGAAAGTGTGTGATGGTGAACCATTAGCTGGAATGGAGAAGAATGTTGTAGACACTAGTGACCTTACCCACGAAATGGATTGCTAGGAAACCCAAAAGAATATAAGACCTATAATAAATAAACCCATCTTAGTCTATGATAAACTTTCAAGAAATCATTTTTTATCGTCATAGATGGATTTCTCCTATGTTTTAGAGAATGCACAATCTTTTGTGCTGCAATTACGGAATATGAGATTTTCCATAATTCTACAAAACCAATTTTCTCAGGGCTTATTAGCACCTTTAATAGAGGCTTTATATGATTGAAAATCACTAATGAGATTATATTATAAATTAGATTTCATAGAGAAATCAATTTGAATCTACTTGGATCCTTAGTCTTTTAAACTTTAGGGGTAAGGGTTGAAAATGTAGCATTAAGCCCTGGCCACAACTTTTGAGATCTCCTTGATTCTACCACAACTTCACAGACCTCATCCCTCAGGAATATCCAACATGATTTGAAAAATTCTATGGTAAATCCATCTAAACATGGGGATTTAATTTTTTGCATGGCCTCCACCACATCTTCCACCTCCTTCAACATAAATTCTCTCATTAAATCTTCATTGTGCTCCTTATTATTGATCTTTGGGATGCAAGTTGTGATCTTGTTTATAGCTCATATTTGATTCATAGGCGACTCCTCTAAAATGCTTCTATAAAAGTCCACCAACTCAATTTAATTCTCTTCATAAAGGAGCTTCCTCTTACCATTTATGTCTGACAAAGAAAAAATTATATTATATTGACTATGCTTAACCATATATTTCTAGGGAAAAAAAAAGCATTTTTTCTCCTTCCTTTAACAACTAAACTCTCATTTTTTTCTTTGACAGAAATTAATTTTGCTTTTTGCTCCATTCTAGACTCATGAGAGTGAATCCTTTCTCTTTCATCAGGTCTTCTGATCTTCCTTCATTGATTATTTTTTTAAATCATTCTTATTCCACTCCATAATATTATCTTTCAACTCCTTTCATTTCAATTGAAACATGTAAATCTTATTCATGCCCTCCCCTTTTATCTCCTCCCGCCAACACCTAGCCTTATTTACAAAATCTGGGTCTTGGAACTAAACACCTTCAAACATAAAAGATATATATTTTTGGAGATTTTTTTAGGACTATGCCCAGGTGGATTGGTTATTGATTATAGCCCAAGCATTGAGAGATAGAAGGTTCATAAACATACTGAAAATGGTATCCAGAGAGGATAATTGTAATCTCAACAGACCTGTAACGGAAAAGAAGATTACTGAGGTCCTCAAGGAAATACAAAATGGCAAGGCACCAAGCCTGGATGAATTTGATGTGGATTTATTCAAAGCCTACTAGAATATTGTTAAAAGGAATATCATCAAGATTGTCGAAGACTCCAGGCGGAACAATACCATTTTGAAAGCTCTCAATACCTCCTTTATTGCCCTTATTCCAAAGTAGGATAATGCTCAAACACCAGAGAAATATAGACCCGCCGCCTTATGCAATGTTGTCTACAAGATAATTTCCAAGGTTGTGGCTAACAGACTCAGACCCTTGCTTCCCACACTCATCTCTGGGGAACAAACAGGGTACGTAGAAGGAAGACAAATTCTGGACAACATAATTTAAGCTCACGAGGTGGTTCACTCGTTAACTTGCAACAAGAGAGCGGGCATGATCATGCAACTAGACATAGCCAAAGCATATGACAAAGTAAATTGGATTTCCATCAAAAAAGTGCTCAAAGCATTTGGTTTTGATCATAATTGGGTCAGATGGGTCATGGCCCTTGTGACTTCTTCCAACTTTTCAATTTTAGTGAATGACTCTCCTTATGAACTTTTTCTCACTTCCAAGGGTCGTAGACAGGGAGATCCGATTTCTCCTTTTCTCTTCATCCTCATGATGGAAGGGATGGGGTGATCCATCAAGCATGCAAGAGTAATGGGAAAAATTCAAGGACTCCAACTTTCGGAGAATGGGCAAGTTCTAACTCATCAACATTTTGTAGATGATGCCATGTTACAGGGAATTCCCACAGTTAAAGAAGAACTTGGTTACAAACAAATTTTGAATGACTTCGTGAAGGCTATAGGTATGGAAGTAAACCTTTCCAAATCAAAAGTCTTTTCCTTTAACACCCATATTGCCATCGAGAGAAATGTCTCCAAAATTTTAGGCTTTCAAAGAGATTCCCTTCCCTCTAAGTATTTGGGAGTTCCTCTTATAGCTAAACCCCAAAACAAGAGTATACGGGATCCTCTAGTAACTAAAATGCAAGACAAGGTTAGGAAATGGACAAACATATCTTTAAATTTAGCTGGTAGACTAGTTCTTATTAAAGCAGTTCTCCAAGTGGTCCCAATCTTTATGCTATCAGCCCTCCCAGCTCTAATAGGAGTCTTGCAGTAATTTTGGAATATTCAAGAAGATTTTCTTTGGGACAAAGAGGAAACAAGGAAAAAATGGGCTTTAGTCTGATGGTAAAAGATCTGCAAACCCAAGAACCAAGGAGGCCTGGGTTTGGACAATCCTAAGATTCTCAACAAGGCTCTTGGAGCCAAACTTTGGTTGAGGTGGGTTAAGGATCCTAAAGCTCAATGGGCAAGCATCTAGAAGGAAAAATATGCCAATGCCTGGCTGGCTTCTGAAATCATACTTATGACAAGAACACTGAAAGGCTCCCCTATATGGGACAAGGCCTGGGAGAATAGAGATGTGGTTCAAAAAAATAGTTTCTAGGAAATCAGAGAGGAAGATCCGACACTTGTCTTGGAGGACAAATGGAAACAAGAACCTAATCTACTGAAGGAAGAATTTCTAGCCCTCAAGCATGAGACTAACAATCAAGGTTTAGTAAAGGTGAAAGAATTTTGGGAGAATCCACATAATGTTGGAAAATGGAGAATTTGGAAAAAAATAGAGGGAAGAGAGGATAGGACCCTCAATAGTAAAGTAGAGTCCCTTAAGAGAATGTTGGATTAGGGAATAGTTTTAGTAACGAAAGGGCAGGACCAACTGAGATGGGGTAACAACAAAGAGGGAAACTTTAATATTAAGGAAGCTAAAGGTTTTCTCCTTGATCAGTAACCCCAGGCTCCAAATAAAACTTGGCAAAAACTTTGGAGACACAAAGGTTGGATGAAAATCAAACTCTTCATGTGGTTAGTTCACCACAGGAAAATTTTAACCTGGGACAACCTTAAAAATGGGGTATGCTGGGACCCTCCATATGTCATCTCTGTGAGACCCATGAGGAGACTATCAAGCATCTTCTCAACAGATGTATCTTCACCAACAGGATATGGTATTTTTTTACCAAAATCTTCAAACAGTCTGATAGAGACAGAGAAAGTATTGCTAACACTCTTAACAATTGGGGGAATAATTTTTTTGATAATGAAGTTCTCAATTCAGCCTCGGATCTCTTGCCGAGTTTCATTATATGGAACGTGTGGAAATAAACGAACAAAAGAATATTCAAAGAGGTAAAGACTACCTCACTTAGCCTAGTGAAGTTGGTTGTAAAACAACCTAAGGAGATAGTTGGCACCACGGTTAGGAATCTCCCCAAAAATCCTCCCTCAATAGAAGAGTTAAGAATCCTCCAGCTGTTAAACATGCAGGGGCTTATTCCTCAAGGTCTAGATAGGAAAGCAAGCATGAGAGATAAGGTGGAGGAATTCTGGCATTCTCCCCTTGAAGGATTTTTAAAGTACAACATTGATGGAGCTTCCAAAGGAAACCCAGGGGTGGCTGGCTTTGGGGGAGTTCTAAGGATGATACAGGTAGCATAATCTCCCTCTTCCATGGACACTTAGGAAAAGTCACTAACAACATGGTAGAACTAATGGCCTTGGAACAATGCTTAGAATTTTTTATACAGAACAATTGTCAAAATGTCATAATAGAAGCAGATTCAAAGTTAGTCATAAACACAACCAACAGAATTAGTAATGGAACAGGGCCGAGAAAGGTCACAAAACATTGGAGGTTAACTCAGGTTCTACATAGGATCGAAGTACATCTACAGGAACTTCGTACTCTCAAATTTATTCATGTGAGGAGAAAGGCCAACAAATTGGTAGATATTCTAGCCAATCAAGGTGTCAACTGCAAGGACAGCAAAATTTTAAGGAGGTGGAGCACAATGGTGCAGAGCAATCTGAAAAAACTCTGTCATAACCAGGCAGAGGAGGACAAAGAATAGTATAGAAGCAAAAAGATAGAATCCAACTAGTTATGGGCAGTGGTCAAAGGGCTTCACAAGGTTGGACAGAAAGGTACACTATGGGAGGTAAGCCAAGGTTAGCAGCAAAGTTGACCACGATCAGGAATATTCTCTGCAACTGGAAATAAAGTTTCAATAACTGAAGAAAGTAGCATCTAAAACTTCTGCATCACCTAATTTTTTCTATGGCTGAACTCAATACGGCCTCTGGAGCAGGTTCGAAGCGATCGCACTGCTTTTATGTCAAAAGTGGTTTTAATTTTTTGGTAGTGATTCCATAGTGAGCATGACAAATGGTGGAGGGCCCATTCCAAAAACCACTCTCCCCACTTCCTATAAGTCGATAACTTTGGGCGCGCGATTTTCGGCTCAACTGTCCAATGGAGCAAGGAAAATCAATGCTCTGGATTGAACGAACAGTATGGTGGGGCCCCGATCGCAGCTAATTTCCAACATTCTTGGTGGGTGAGATATGTCCCTTGACCATTGGATCCAATTTTGTAAATCAATGATGGTGATAGGTCGAGCAGTTTGGAGGCGATGCCAGTTAAGTGGCATGCTTCTTTCCTTTGTGATTTTGTTTGGAGCCGTTGGATAGGGCCCGACGGTTCTGCACTGTAGATTCTGTTGAGAGTTTTGTTTTTTTGGCAGCTTTTGCGTGGGCCCCTCTTTGTTGTATGGTTACTTTGGGGCACGTCTCTCTCCATGTCTTGGAGGGCCGATGGGGCCATTTTATCTTTTGCTCTGGTCTGTCCACTACCTAGGTTCAATTTTGACTTTTTCCTATTTAGCTTTGATGTGTTGAAAGGTAAGTTTTTTGTGCCGGGTCTTTTGCCTTGGCCCGTTCTCGGTTCCTTTGGGGGCAGATCTCCTTCGCCACTTTTCAGAGTGGATTTTTGTAAATTTTGTACATTATTAATGGTAAATAAGGTCCTACTCTTACTTCAGCAAAAAAAGAAGAATAGAAGGTTCAAGAAATATATCATTCTTCTCCACTTCTTCAGAAGCGAGGAAATTATCTAGCCTAGATGTAACTTTATGTTTTCCTCTTGTTTGATTATACCATGTACATATTCCATTATTAGTATAAATATCCACTAAACCCATATCTTGAATGCATTCTACAAAAGCAATAAGCTTTAGCTCTAATATTTTTACACCTCCCTTCTCACAGGGGCTTCACTCAATGAACATCTAACATAACACATGCATTCATGGCATACTAAACAATACCCTTCATTTTATTTTACTACATATTGGAAAATACGTATAAAAATCACTCTATTTAACCCTCTACCAATATGAACCCAATACACCTTCCCAATTTAAAAGGCCCCTAATTTCACTAGATATTGTAGGTATCCATTTTTTCATTAACATATTTTATATCCATTTATATTTATATCCCGTTATTTTCATTAACAATGGTAAGCAAAATTTTCACCAAGAAAGAATAACCTAAATACTAGGTAGTTGAAAACCTGAAAGTTTCAATAAAAAATGGAGAAATAACTTTGTTTATTTATAAATACATAATGTGGGAAATACATAGATTTGAACTCTCAATTGCATCTATATTATATTGAATACTAAAAATATATACACTGCAATACTTCAAAACAGAACCTTGATAACCAACACAATGGCACACGTTTCATGTCACTTATAGAATAATAAGAGGAGAGAAAGCACAATGTAAAGAATGGGTGAAGGTACCATATTTGTTGTCTTCTCTAGTACCTCATCATTGGGAGTATCACTAGCTTAGAAATAAGTAAAAAATATTAACACACGCATTAGACATAGATCATGGATGTATTAGTAATGTGATGCATATTTTTCTAGAGCAAGGATTATTAGGAGTGGGAGTAGAAGCAAGAAGTAGCAGCGGAAGTAAGAGTGAGGAGTGACATTTTCAAAAGCTCCCAGGTTGGGAGCAATTTTGGGACTGAATTTTATATAATAAATATTTTATATATTTTGATGCATATATGTTAGCAAAAGCATGTAGAATTATCAATTTGTGATAAAAAAACATAAAAACATGGATTAGACCATACAACATCATTCATTTAGTAGTTATAATCTTCATCAACCACATGTCAACAAATTACAGGTTCTCATTTATATATCATGTAGGGGTGCACATAACCAAAATTACATCGAGTGCAATCCATATCTGAACCAAAAATACATCAAAAAATAGTCTCTGAATGGCCTCTAGTATAAAATAAATAAATAAACATGTTACAACAAATATGTGCATATCATCAAAATCATTTCCTATCGTGGGATCTTTGCCATTAATATCACCCTCTAAGAATTAACATAAGATGGAAAAAACATACCATGTGAAGTCAAGATTTTGTTTGAGTGATGGGTACATTTTTAGTAGAGTCATGATAGAGGAGTTTGAAAACTAATGTCACTAACAACGAGGTACATAGAGGGCTTGGTTGTCTTGGTTAAATATCATTTCCATACCCTAGTACATGACAAAAAACAATGGAAACATTGCATCCCTCCGAATCTTGAAATCTTGAAGAACTAATAAGTTTGTTGGATTTTGAGTGAGATCTAAAATTATACTTTCTCCATATGAAATCTAATGAGGTCAAAAGAACTCTCAAATATCCTAAGTCATTTCATGGTAATGTAAAACATTTAATTAAAAGGATGAAAATGAAAGATAAAGGAGAATTTCACTTTTACTTTAACAATTTAACATTAACATGAATTTCATGTCATACATGGGCCATATGTTTGAATATTAGGCTATTATGGACCTAATATTACCATATTTTTCTTTCTCCCTCCCACTCTTGATACTCCCACAATACTCTTGAACCTATATTTCTCTAGCCCACTTATTTTTCTCTCTGTGTGGCCAATATATTGTATAACCAATACCTTACAATACACATATTTTTATACAACATATAAAAGACCTTTACCCCCTAATATATGTTCAAATAATTATTTCATTTTTCCCTCATTTTTTATGCCCCAATATGAACGCACGTGATTTGATATTGCTTTGTCAATGAATCCCCCATGCTTATTCTCTTCCAATTACTTTATAATATTAAAATCACCTCCTACTACTCATAATTATTCTTGAAAAAACCTCTCACGCACCTTCATATCTTCTAAAAAGTAAACCTCCTCAGTAGGGATGTTCATTCCATATACTGCTGACAACCATATTGGTTCCTACGAGCTCAAATATCTGAAGTTGCGAGTGAATATTTTGGAGCTTTCCATCCAAAACTGAAATTATCTCTCTAAGGTGTTCCATAAGATCGCCATCCCCCCACTCCCATAGGCATCCAAAGCCATTATCTCACAACCTTTCCAAAAAAATTTCTACTCTCTCTCTCATATTTTCCATCTTCACCTTGGTTTATTTAAAGAGATCCATCACCTGCTTCTCCATATTCATTTTCTCTTTCAATTATTTATGTTTACATTTTCTATTGACCACTATTATATTCCATGTTATCAAATTCACTAAGAAACAACTTGAAAAGAGGGGAAAATATCTGAGAGCAATGTTAGTTGTTCTCCATTGGGCTATAGATTATCTATCATAGTCTCCCTCCATTTACATTTGGCCTCCTTCATCAGAGGCTCTTTTCCCTTATCCTACCCCCCCCTTCATACCTCTTGAACATCCTCCTTTAACTTCTCACGAGCCTCCCTCATGTGTCTATTAGCCCTCAGTTTTGGTCTTGTTTTTGCTCTAAGAAACTTACTAATCCATCTATTTACCATCCACTTTTCATTTTATCCATCCCACTTTGATGTATTTTATATCCATTCAGGTATTTAATTTTAATTTTTCAAATTCTAAAGTTTTTATGAAAATTTGGTTTTAAGTGCAAAAATTGGCAGATTCAGAAATTCCCGTAGTAGCTATATGGTTGATATGGTTGCAAGACACTTGGGCACAAATTGGATGCATGGATGGATATCTTGGGAACTAGGACTAAGCCGGCTATGCTTAGTTTGAACAGAACAAGCTTTATTAGGCCCATTTATTGCTATTCAATCATGACTAGTCATTCAGAAATCCCATAGAAATAGGGTAGTTTTGATATTCTATGGGATTGACCATATCTCTTGGGATGGGAGTGATTAATTTGACTTATATAGATGGATAAGAGTACATAGGTTTGTTTGAATGATTATAGATCAGTTTGTTTCATGAGACTTCTATTTAAAAGCCAAGACTTTGATGGCTTATATATTGACTTATTATACTTTTATGCTGAGAGACTTTTGGATTGGGGAGTTAATTTGAAGACTTGCTCTATTATTATTTTTCTGTTCAATGATATGGATGTGTGACTTAATTTGAGCTTCTGATATCACTCTTCAAGTGTGCAAAGAAAAGGTGGAGGGCCCCCATTCCAAGCTAAGTCCACTTCCTTATTAACTAGTTTTATTTTCTGTAATCTGGTTATTGTAGAACTAGTTTCATGCTTTATTGCAAATTGATTTATGGTTAATGTATGGTAATTGATTTCATTAGATATTAGCTTTTTCATCATTTTATTAAGTTGTAAAAGCAAAGTGCTCAAGTTGAGCACTCCTTCTGTTAACTTGGTGAACTGTAACTAGTTTCCTTTGATTACATGCAAGTAGTTTTCTTATGTAATTTTGGCATTAAGGTGAATGAATTATGATGAAACATATTATGTGTCTCTTAAGTTAGGAGCATTCTTTCATTGATAATTTATCCATCTTAAGTTATTAGTTTCAATCTCTAATTCATTAAGTAGTAATTGAGGTAGAAGTGGACTTCTTGAGTTAAGAACCATTTCAGTGTTTTTCCTCTTTTCAAACCAATTGAATTGGAGTGGTAGTATGTATTGCTTTAGTTTTTGAAAAGATTATCTTTCAAGGTTTGATTACATCTGATATTCACACAGAGTGAACTTGCCTCAAAGTATTACCAACCCGGATTGATAAGAAATATTTGTGTTAATTTCGATAAACAAATTAGCTCAATAGTGTCCATCATAGATAAATCTGAGCATACATTTCCTTCCAGTCTATGGGAAGATCCATTAGGTCCTACTATTCGTAATTATTTATGAGAGCCACAAAACATTTCTCCTCCTCTCGTAGAGACATTGGGTTCTGCTCCAGCATTGTGAGGACTTCCTATATTCTTGGAAAGCCAATGAAACACTCCATTTCAATCTCCTCCTCGATAGACTTGTGCTTCGTATCCTACTTTTCACTTGGGGTTTCCTAAGACAATTCCTCCATAGAAATATCCTTTGGAAGGGAGAACTCTTCTTCAATGTTCTCAAAGATCATGAAAACATTCTCATTATCAAAATATTTATGTTTCAATTCTCATATTCCCCTCTAGGGTTCCTCCATCTATTCATTGCTTTCATGAATCCATCCAATGCCCCTTATTGTCGTGACTATTGAATCTCTTTATTTCTCAATGGACAATCCCAAAATAGATTTCCATGTTCATGATAAAAATGAAATTTAGACAAGACATGCCCGCAGTCCAAGGATTGCGACCATATTTCACCCTGATACTCTAGGCCAATATATTTTGACAAGGATTACAAAATATTAATATAAACAAAAAACCTTGTGTATGACATGTTCTTGCCTCTTCTTATCACCTTCGAAATTTTGATGAAATTTCCTAGAGAATTTCCAATACCCTGTAGGATTTCTAAGATCCATAAGACAATGAGAAGAGAATAGAGCCTGACCCAAACTAAGGTAGTCGAAATCTCGTATTTATCTGGATTAAAGCACTCCTCCCAATGCCTTACGTACAAATGAACATTATTCATGAAGTATGGGCATCCCTCAAAAACCCTAGCCTTATCTTCCAGGTTGGAAAATATTATTGTAAAGAAGCCTTTATGACCTAACCTCAGGTCCACCTCCCCTTTTTCTACCACTTCTGTTGAATCCACTTGTTAATATTCTTTTCTATCAGCCAACTCCCCACAAACTTGCATATGAAGGCATAGTTCTTCATATGTTTCGTGTCTTCTTCTAGACTTTTCAACAAGATAAAATAATTTCAATTTCGTGCCACCTTGAGAATACATTTCCCCTTAGTCTTGGTTATCATTGAGACCCAACAACCAAGTGTTATTTGGTATAACTACCATTCCCCAAGTTGTTAGTGTTGTCCCCCTCCCATGCCTTTCTACTTGTTTCGAGCTTCTACATTCTTGAAGGAGGGCTTCTCAATCCTCCCCCTAAGAATCAATATTAACGGCTTAGAATTTCCATAAAAAAATAAACCCCTCGAGCCTAATCAAAAGTGACATCAAGGAACCAAAAACAATTTCACTATCAAACCCTAACAATATTTTTCATCATTTAACTTAAATTAATTTAATATATTTAATAAAATTATGATGATATTAGAAAAACATTTATCTTAATACTCTTTAAACATAAAATTAAATTTTTAAAATATTCTTCATCACCCTCTCTCAT
>APFE031509337.1:97718-128687 GCA_000404065.3 Pinus taeda | reverse complement strand
ACTAAGACGGGTAGCTATCTTAGAAACAAACAATTCAAAGTAACTTGTGTTTTCCTTTATGGGAGATAGATGAGAGAGAAGCAGAGAGCACCAACCTTAGTCTTTCACTTGGCTCCTTGCTTGTTTCCTCTCTCCTTTGATAGAGCTTTGCCACCCCTTTCTCACTTGTCTCACTTTAAAGAACACCTATAGAGTCAAAGCAGAAAAATACCATCAAAGCATAGAGATCTATGATACCATAAACAATGTAGAATCAGATGTACATTAACCATACAAATGCATACACAAATACAAGATTTAGAAATAAGAAAGCATATGGAGGAAAACTCAAATAGCTTTATTGGTAGAAGTATAAGAGAGGATTACAAACCAACTGTCTGATCTAGCGCCATCTTCCCAGCATGAAAGCCCTCTCAACCTCATGAAAATCTAGACCACCCAACAATACAATGTTTTCAAAGAGAAACCAACAATACTTCCTTATAGATTATAAAATTCTAGCCTTTGGATCTCTGGGATGAGGGATCCATATATAGATATTCGCAGGGGTGTGATTTAGCTTTTTGGTTTTTGTTTAGTGTCACTTCAATGATAGTTCTTGCTTCCACTTGGAGATTTCATGATCTCTTACTCATCCATGGGTGAATTCAGAGAGGCAAGTGTCATATGAGTAGTTTCTAGAAGATTCTTTGAGTTTCCACCTAGCAAACTGCTTCTGCCATTTGTGTACTCTCACTCATCTCACCCTACATAAGGGCTTTTTAGTATGCATCACACCCCTTGTGTGTAATAGGTGAGATGCATCGCACCCTCAACATGGAGTAGTATGTATGGTCTAGCTTTGACCAGTTCTAAGTAGTTTTTCACGGAGAACTTCTGGGAAATGATGTAATCATTTGACCTTGATCCCTTAGGGTATGAAAGAACACTTTTAGGGATTTAAGAGCCCTTGTTTTATAACCATATGTGATTGGGGTTGCAGTGCCCAAATATGTCAATAACAGTCGGTCACCAGGTATGGTAAATCATGCCACGTCTTCGTAGGGTCCTTCCACGCCCTGATGAAGACATGGTGGAAATCTACCTTGAACTCTACAAAGCTCTGCAAACTACTGTAGACTATGGGTGACAACCATGACTTGTGATTGATCCCCATCTGAATATTCATCTCCATTAGGACCCAGAAGATCTTGCTTTCTTTGATATGCTATGCATCCTTGTTCACCCACAGCGAAGCGTGCTTCACTACCTTTGGAAGTTCAGCGTGACAGAAGGGAATTGGTATCTTTGAATAGCTTCCATGCCACCAGTACTATCAACAATAGGAGCCATGCATAATGAAACATTTTTCCTTTTTCCTGAGCTTCATGACAGTTTGCAATGAACTCGCTGCATAGATAGTTCACCCAGTTGAACTTGACTCCTTCCACAAATTGGGCCGTTAGTATAACCATTGGCATGGGCACCTCATCCGCATGGCACTTCCGCATCACCTTCCCTCCTAATATTTGTGTCACGACCTTGAATGAGGGATTGTTAATGCTAGAGATTTCATACCCTTTCTTCTTCTTCTCCAACTTAAACCTTTTGTTCATTGCTTCCATGCGGGCCAATTTGCCACCTTTTCCCTTTGAAAGCTTGGTTGGATCATCCCTTGAGTAAGGCAGCCGTGTAATTCGGTGATTTAGATGGTCTGTGATGGGGATGGGCTCCTCTAGCCACAAACATCCATCATGCACCAATGAGAGCAGTTGCCTGATGACAAAGACGATCACTGGGGCATGGTGGTAATCCAGCAACTAGAGCAGGTTTAACAACCCGGCCTTCTCTACACCTCTGAGCCATTTGTGCAGCTCCAATTCAATCATTCCAGTCATTGCGTCCATCCTTTGGTGCATTAACTTCTATGTCGCTAAATGCAGGATCTTCTCATGGTCTACGAGGTCCTAATCTTCAAATTTCAACACAGGAAACCATCCCAAGTGTGCTCCCTAAAAAATAATATCGTCTGGCAGTAGCAGCATTTGCAGAGAGCTCTTGCTCTCATCTATGTCCTTTTACACTTTAGCTTTGCCATTTCCCAGACGAACATATTCAGGTAACTGGGTAATAGGGTCTGCACCCTGGGTTTCAACTTCCATCTCTTCGTCCTCCTCTTCGACCACGGTTTCTTCAAATTCTTCCTCTTCTGCCTCCAGATTAAGAGACTTCACATTTTCCTGTAAGGTGAGCTTATTCCTCTGTAGATGTTTGGGTGAGATGCACACCAGTATCATAGCTTTCTTATCCTTCTTAGGTCGCAGTGTACATGGTGATTTAGGAACCTCAAATATCGCTTTGGCGCTCTCTGCGGCCTCTACTTCTACAATTTCCTACGCGGCTTCCTTGGGTGTTGACATAACACTATTCCACAATTCATTCAGTGTCTCTAGTATTGCCTGAAACAACGAATTCACTTTCAGAGTCTCGAATAAGTCTCGGCTCATGTATACTTGAGCACACAACAACTAAGTTCTCAAAATGCCAAGTGTTGTGCGCTCGACAACGACTTGTAATTTATAGGGCCTTTTGAATTTGAATTCAACCATTCCCCCCACATTTTGTCCATTAATGGTAGATTGGTGACAGATTTCCAAGAATATAACCCATAAAGTTCTCCTTAAATCCCTGCTACCCACTCTGTTTGGCCTCAAACCAACCATCAAATCGTGAATAGTGACTTTAACAGTCACTTTCCGATAGACCTGTGTGCTAGTGCAACTGTCTTTGTGCTGTCGTGGACCTTGTGACACTTTGCTACTTCACGCAATTCGGACATCGCGTAGTTCCCGAGTAGTGTAGTTTCTAGTCCCATGCCTCCTTTTAACTAGCTGGAAGCTAAGACTGTGCCACTTTCATATAGTCACATCGCCAGATTGCCAGTGTATGGCTCAAGCGACTGCCATTCACCTTTCTTGGGAAAGGTTCTCCATTTAACTTGACCAACTGTAGCGCACCTCCATCAGTAATCTCCTTAATAATATACGACCCTAACCAGTGCATCCAAGACATTCCAGGGAATTTATCAAACTTACTATCATACAATAAAAATAGATCATTTCACTTGAATGTGTACAACTTGATGTGTCGGTCATGCCATGCCTTTTCTCACTAGTTTTGGACCTGCTCATGAAATCTAGCCAAAAATCATTCTTCTTCAAGCTCATTTAGTTGCATGAGCCTCTCTTCCAGGGCTCTGCGATCCATCGTACCTGTGAGCACTGCTATGCAGAGACTAGGCATGATGTATTCCATAGGAATTATGGCTTCCACTCCATACACAAGCCTAAAAGATATCTGTCCCATCATATTCTTGCATGTTGTCCGATGATCCCATAACACTGCAAGTATGCATAGGCCCCAATCACTCCACTGAGCATTGCATACCTTGGTTAGTGCATTTTCAAGAACTTTGTTGAATTCCTCCACTATTTCGTTAGCCTGTGGGTGATAAGGTGTGCTCTCTTGATGATACGCCTGAAATTCCTCCATTAGTGCATTGATCGTCTCATTCCGGAAGTGCGTACCATGATCGCTCATCAATATCTTTGGACATACAAATCATGTTAGTACATGTTCAAATAGAAACTTCGCGGCAGTCACGCCCATGCGATCCTTCACTAGTTGTGCTTCTATCCAACAAGTCAGATATTCTGTCATAGTGATAATATACCTCACACCTGTCTTTCCTTAAGGCTGAATAGGTCCTACAAAATCTATTGCCCACTTTTTTAAGGGTTGCAACATTACTTATGGATTCAAAGGAATTTCATCCCTCTGTGATGGCCTACCTATTCTTTGACATACATCAAATGCCTTGCAATATGCTTTTGAATCCTAATGAAGGGTTGGCCACCACAACCCTGCGCGTAGAATCTTCTGCATGGTTTCTCTTCCTACATAACGTCCTCTCTTGGTGCCCCATGAGCATTCACGAAGATTCTATTTCATTCAAACTCAGGTACATACCTTCACAGTACTTCATCATTCCCCATATTGTATAGATGCACAACAATGACAGAGAGATATGCCATGTGCACCACTAATTCCTTCTTTTGTTGGAAAAGTATCCTTTTGGTGCAGTTCCAGTTGATAGAAAGCGTATTATATCCTCAAAATGTCCATCTGCAATGCACACAGCAAAGAGATATGCATCAGGTAATCCTTCCTCTAAACTAGTAGGTTCCTCCCCTGTCTCGATGCACGACAGGTGATCTAGTCCCATGTTTAATTGTCAAGGCTTTACATCAACCTGAAAATTGTACTTCTAGAACAATAAAATCCATCTGCAGATGTGCCCACCCATCACAAGCTTATTGACTAGGTACTTTAGCGTGGAGTGATCTGTCTACATCTTAAAGTGGCCTCCTCGCAAGTAGTGGCTATAGTTCTGGAGTGCATAGACCATAGCTAGCCCCTCGTGCTCAGTGGTGGAATAGTTCTTCTTTGCTTTGGATAATCTGTGGCTTGCGAGTGTGATAGGGTGATCCAAGCCTTCTCTGCCATCTTGTGTTAGTACTACCCCCAACATTATACATGACGCATCAACATGTACATGAAATTCTTTCTTCCAGTTTGGGAATACTAGAATCGACGTAGTAACCATATTTTCTTTCAATATATCCAGGCTTTTCTTACAGTCATCATTCCAATAGGATGTGATGTCCTTCTTCAATAATGTTTCCATCAACGCGGTGATCTGGGCATAGCCTTTGATAAACTTTCTGTAATGTCCTGTATGTCTCAGAGTAGCACACAACTGTTTCACACTCCTCGGCGCTTCCAAGCTCAGAATCACATAATTTTCGTGGGCTCTACTATCAACCCTTGTTTTCAAACCACATGCCCCAATAGGTTCCCGAAAGGAACAAGAAATAGACACTTCTTGAGGTTGAGCGCGATTTGGTATCTTTTAAAGGTATCCAGCATCAAAGCACAAGCTTGCTACATGGCACTTAACCAGCCCAAATACAGTCTAGTCATAAAAATATACCTCTAGGATCTTACGAATATATTCATTGAATGCCGCAACAACCACGCGCAAAAAGATAGCAGGCACATTCTTCAATCAAAACAACATTACAATATATTGAAAGAAACCCCACTCAGTCGTGTAGGTTACCTTACTCTTATCCTCTGACATGATTTTCATCTCGTAGTACCCAAAGAATCCGTCAATGAAAGAATATCCTTCCTGACCACCTACATTGTCCAACACTTCATCCGTGAACAGAGTTCATAAAGGATAATGTACACAAGCGTCATTCAATTTTCTGAGACCCACACATATCCTTATCTCGTCCTTCTGCTTCTTCTCTTGCACCACCATTGGACTTACCCAGTCAGATTCTTCCATAGGATGAATGATGCCTACTACGAGCATTTTGTCTATTTCTACATGGACCTTCTCCTTGTACTTTGGATTTAAGTGGTAAGGCCTCTACTTAACTGGCTTCATATCGGTATTTAACATGATCTTCATCACTTATAGATCTCTGATTATTCCTTTCAAATCCATAAACTTGGTCAGAATTAACTCCTGATATTCACGGAGTAACTCAGCAACCTTTTCCATCGTCGTGTTGTCCTAGTAGTCTCCGATCTTTGTGAATTTGGGTTCTGCCTCCGTACGAATGTTCACCTGTTTAGTTTTCACCGGCGCAGTTATATCAGGGTTCTCAATCTGTGGTCCTTGAACCTTACGGTGGCCTTCTACTTCTAGAATGTTCATATTTTGTGGTCCTCCTCTCTAGTATTTACATTATAAAATTCTAGCATGCGAATCAGCTGAGTAGCCTATTCAGGTTGAATCAGGTCCAAAGGCTCCTGTGGTATCCTAAAGATGGCTGATTTCACCTCCTGTAGTGCTTCATCAACACTGTCAAACCCATCCTCAAAACTGAAGGTCATCATGAACCCTTTGCGTAGGATATCCCATTCATCTGTCCCATTGCCAAAGCTTTGTTTCTATATGCTAGTTAATTGGGATGACATCAAGGGTATGACAGAACAGGTGCACCCACTCAGGTTGTGGCTTTTGTCCATAGGCCTGCGTCCACTTAGTCAGATGCACATGCAAATAATCCTATCCATCATACTTGTCTATCAACCACACCTTAGGCTTCCCAAATCACGTTCTCATCATTTTCCTACATTTGTGCCAATCATCAAAGCTTCCTTTGTGTGTACCCCACCATCTTGCAAGCGTAGCGCACAGTACCCAGTCCAAGGCCCAGAAGCGTTGCTTTTCTGACACCTCCTTTTCAAATGCATCCAAGAAGGTATCTACCTCATTTAGACCATCATAAGTAGGCATATTTCTTTCTTCCCTCGCCACACAGTGCAACAACTGGGCCATCATATTGTAATTCAGCATAGTTACGTCATGTAACCGATTCTGTCATCGTTCTACTTCTTCATCGGAACCTGAAGTGTAGGAACTCTCATGCTCCCATGTAATCCATCCATCCATGGTGGGATTCACCCAGTCTTGGTCTCATGGTGTTATCTTATAGATGTAATCTAGATCATCCTCACTCTCATAGTCACGGACTAGTTCCGTATACCGCTATCCTTCAACAGGATCCAGGGGTATTATTACAAGCAATGATTTCTTCTCAAATATCATCTTCCGCTTCTTTAGATTGATTAACCAATTCATATCAATAGCCCATTGAATTCCAGGAGTGCAGGGTAGGGATTGTTGTCACCAACAATATTTATTACTTCAAAATCTTCCATGGCACTTTCTCCCTCAATATTCACGGTTACTCCCTACAATCGACCCATGGGTATGATCTTCTGTTGATTCACCATCCTCAGCTGAATTGGACACCATTGCAGTGCAGGTCTCCCCATTCACTCCCATGTTTGTTTCGGTAAGACATGCAGATCTAATCCCAAATCTAGAATGACTTGATCCATCTTGTATTCTCTGATCTACGTGGTAAATCTCATTTCAAGCCCCATCCTTGTTTTATGCTTTCCAATCTTGCAAACTACATGCGGTTCTCTTGGAACAGTCCTAGCACATCTGTTGATGAGTTCCTGTAACCATTTCGTAGCCTTACTGTCACGTAGTAACTTCATATAGGATTCCAGGAAGGTAGTGAGCATAGAGGGCTCCATCTTCAGCTCAGGCTTATGTTTGTTTCTAGAAATGGAGGCCTCAGTGAAGCTTTTCTTAGCTTCCATGAAGGTTTCTTGAGTGCACTCCAAATCAAACTCAACCTCTTTCATCAGGGCCTTGCGAACCTAGGTGTTATCTTCCAATTGTTTCCCTTTTTCATCCCCCATTACAATTCCACTTTGGAGCACTATATTTACACTCAAATCTTCCTCGCACGGCTCAAACCTCATAATCTGTATTTTCTGAGTTAGGGGAGGTGGTAGCACGCCTTTTTCACATATCCTGGCTATCCATGTAGGACAATCTTCTGTTACATGATCAAGCGATGTACAATACTTGTATGATGGGTACATTGTGTTAGTGAAATCATAGGCAAAGTGTCCTCGCCCTCCGTAATTGTAGCAAATCAACTATCCTCGACCTCTATTAGGTCCTTGTCTACCTCACCCTCGTTCGCGCCCCTGAAATCCTGTCCGCACCATCCATAAATTCTAGTCAAGGGGCCATGTTTCAGCCTAAACTCTGTAGGCGAGCATTTTGTCGATCATCAATTCATAGCTCCTATAATTACACTCGTCATGTCCCACTAACTTACATAAGTTGCAGAACAACTGTTGCGAGTTTTCATATACTTCTATAACAAGTGGCAATTATCAGTGGCATGTTTTCCTGCTATTTGATAGATAGTGCACCATAAAGCAGACGCCACGCTAGGTCCTACTTGAGCTTCCAATCTTAGAGGAATTGGTCCTCCTCCTCCAAGGTAATTTGTAAAGTCGAGGCAGTGGTCCTTGTCAGAACCCTCACTCTTGCATTTCAAGCACCATATGTCCTTGTGCACTTCTAGTCGAACTGTCCTATCCCGTTTCAAACTCTGTATCTCAAGGCAGAGATTCTTCAGCTATGCATGGATCTTCTGGACTCCTAGATAAGGATCTTGCATCAGAGTCTAGTGTAGTCTCATGGAAATCTCCAAGGCTTTTGCCTGAGTTGTTACCTTCTCCTGCGACAACGCACTTCTTAGGTGTGGTAGTAGTGAAACCATAAACCACTCACGATGTTGTCGAACTGTCAAATTCATGTTGGCTTCGCGGATCATACATTTTAGCCTCTGATCTAGTTCCCATGGCATCTCACCTGGTAACATAGTGATTTCCTTGAATCCAAGAATCGACTACGATTCAGATTTAGACCTGCAAAATTCCCTATTCAGTGCTGCTTAGATGTTTGCTACTCTAGCATTCGGGTTATTGCTAGAGTACTTAATATACCAGGTTAGCACACAATCTTGCAAAGCACTAACCAATGTTGCCTTCTTTATGTTATCATCTATAACACCTTTCTCTTCCCATACAACCCTGAAAATGAACCATAATCGGTCCAGATCCTCATTTCCCAAGCCTTTGAACAAAGGCAACTTCACTGTGTTCAACATACTGAATCGCGATGATGGCGAAGGTGGTATGGGTGAAGTTGGAGGGGATGGCGGTGAAGCTAGTGGTGGTGTGGGCAGAGGTGGGATTCAGGGAAATCCTTGTCTTATCAACTGAATAACACTTTTGCGGAGGGACCTTCGCAATCCCTTATTCATCTCCTCATGGAGGTGAAATCAAGGGGTTATGCTCTAGACCCTTATTTCCTTCATTTCTGTAAATTCTTTCGCTTCACATAAACCCAGACATCAAGGTAATTGCATGACCCACTTTTTTCACAACATCGTTTTAATCCAAGTATTCAAATGTTTTATGTACTTACCTTATGGTTCTTTGAAAACGCATCACTCTACCTCACTATAGGTGACTAAGGTTTCAACCACAAACTCTGTAACAAATCCTCCTATAATGTGATTGAGCCAGTGATTGACAACGCACACAATATTATCCTTTGATGGTGCCAACCTTCGCACTAGCTCTACGGTCCACACAATAGGACCGTCGAGTTTCCACCTTCCTTGGCTATCTGGTAGCTTCACAATCTGCTCGTATAGCTTAGTAGGGAAGGATGTGAAACATATTTCCTAGATATCTATATACAGATATTTGTCTAACCATTGTTCTTTTGACAATCATGGGTTACTGTTTTCCTGTGATGTGAACTCGTGAATCCTTCTGTCCAACTAGCCTTTGATTTCTTTCTTAGATGGATTCCAATGAGACGACATCGCACATCTCTTATGCAGATTTTGGTCTAGGAATGCAAACATTTGTTGGCTTGAGGAGGGCTGACCCAGGTTCAACATTAATTAACCAAACAAATCCCTACACTATTGGCCCTTTCGGCATCAACACATGGAGCATGGACTGAAGACTCACCTGAAGTAGTGTGGGGGGACTCTGGAACCAGGTTTTTGCACCCTTGAGATGGTTGTGATGTCGACCTATTCCAACTATAACTGCCTTTATGCAGGGTTCTTATCCCTCAACTCTATCCTTCAGTAGCTTCACGAACTGTTATAATTGGCTACTACGCATCCCTAACCAGGGGCTGAAGTCCTTTTGCGCTGCTAGGGTAGAAAGCTGTGATGTCTCCTAAATTGGGCTAAGTATCTTACTTATATTATTAACTGATCATAGTTAGCTTCGCATAAGTAGATGTTCTTACTTGTTTTCACTTAACCAATACAATTATACACCTTCGCGCATCATATAAGCATTAGAAGTGAAATTCATACCCAATATATTAGATGCATAAACAAGAAATAAAGACACAAAAATGAGAGAATACTCTTCTTTATTGATAATTCTGGATAATTACAGACTCGACTCGCCCTTCGCACTCAGCTTCAGGGGTCCACGCACTCACCCGCAGAGCCTCTACCTACGCTACGACCCAAAACTTAGACTTCTACTTCCGATCTATCTCTCAATTCTTTATTACTTCCATTGTTTCATTTCTCTCCTTGTTACTACTTAGAGTTTAGCTTTATTTATACAATTCCATGGTTCGCGGACCAAGGCTAGATCTTCTACTGTCAGCATTACATTATCAAAATAAGGGCGGACAACCCTATGACTCTTTTAACACCTACACACTCCGCACTCACAAAATGTGGAGTCTTTACATTTAAATTACAAAATTATAACAAAATATGGGCTTTAAGCCCAAAACCTGCCCTTGGAGGATCTCGTGCCCAAAACAAGTTGTAGAGATAGCTGAGCAGGAGGGTACAAGACTAACTGCTTTGACAAATGCCCATTTTTTATGGTCATATTTCCAGCCCTGTAGATGATGTAGGCATCGACAGTGGCTAACCAGGGCCTCCCAAGGATGAGAGGATAAGCAATAAGCTTGGCCTTAAGCTATAGAGCTAGGAAGTATTTATGGTACTCCCAAGAGTCGATGCAGACCATCACATCATCAACAATCTCCTTAAGTGTCATAGTGGAATAGGCTGCAAGTTGCAAGATTGTTTTGGTCTTTCTTAATGAACCCTGGAGATTGAGATTGAGCATGGTGTCCTTAGTCATTACATTAATGGCATCCCCAAGATCAATCAATGTGTGTGGAAAAATGGTGTCATTGGTGAGCACATTTACTACAGGGCTTCCAGGGTCCAAATACTTTGGGTAAATTACCTACCCCGGCATTAAATTGGATAGATGTCTAATGACATTAATGGTAGGGGTGTCTCTCTTTTGCCTCCCTGAATGTTTGAAGAACTTCTCTTTAATCAACTTGTTTTAAATAGGTATCTTTATGGCTTGGAGAAATGGAATTTTGGCACATATATTTTTCAATTCACCAACAAGTTGATTCTCTTCTGTGGTAGGGTGGACTAGATGAGTTAATCTCTCAGGAAAGGGTGGTGGATTTACTCTAGGCATCCTTTCCTCTCTTTCCTCCTCACTCTCCCTAGATGGAGTTGGAGGTTGGTTGTTTGGGAGTACTCTCCCAAATCTCAGGTTGATTTCTTGAATCTCCATAGCATAAGAAAGATAGGATGTCTCTCCATTGTACACTTTTTGTGCATGTCTGTTGTTCAAGTTCGGATTTGGTTGGGCAGGCATTTGAGGTTGTTTAGGTGGAGTGTGTAAAATCTATGGTTGAGTAGGTGGTGGAGGGAATAAACATGGAGAATTTTTGTATGGAGGCTTCCACCCCTAGGGTGGTGCATTCCACTATGGCTGTGGAATATCATATGGCTGAAATGATAGGCTGGTTAGTTTGGAATAGTAGTGAGGTGCAAAAGGCCAAGGAGGAGGTGTAGACCAGGAGGGATGAGCAACGGCCCCCCAAGATGGAATGGATGCATTCTGGGTAGCATTGTAATATGTGTGGGATGACCCTTGCATGCCCTGCTAATATGGCTGAGGCCCACGAGGTCTCCTTTGATTTATGTAGCAAAGTTATTTAGTCACCCCTTCAGTTCCCCCATACATAGATTTTAGTCTAGAGAGAGAAGGGGACTTATCTGTGGAGTGGTTTTCTTCATAGACCGAGCATATTTCAATCAGACTTAATGGAAATTCATTCCTAGGGTGCCTCCTTATGCATCTAGAGCAAAACATGGCTAAGGCTCTTTCTACTTCCTCATGCTTTCTCTTCATGTGCATAGTGTCCATATGTAGGGCAAGGGTTTGCAGCATTTCACTCTTGAAATATTCCAGCATATTTCTACTTTCACCTTTAATGGATGTATTGGAAGAGGATGGACTGGCCATTAGTTGACTATCCCTACCATTTTTACTAGCTGCCCTAGAATGGCTCCTAGAGACAGTCTTGATATCTTCATAGGGTAGCTAGTAGATTTCCCCTCCTGCTAGCAAGTTGAGGGTATCTAGAAGATCTTCCCTTACCCCTCTGAGCAAGACTAGCTTCAGTGACTCAGGATCAAGTGTGCACCTAGCCCTTTTGTAGCTAATCCGAAATCTTTCTCCATAGTCCTCTAGGGATTCATTACAACCTAAGGTCATCCTAAAAATTTCCTCTTTAGTGTCTTTGGACCTACAATAGTCCCGATACTAGTTGTTGAAGGTTTCCTACATCTGAGCCGAGGTTGTGATGCTATCCCTAGGAAAACCCATGAACTAGCTAAGAGTTGCATCTTTGAGAGTGGATGGGAATAGTTTCAACTTCTACACATCAGTGGTGTAACCATAATTTCTGCATATGATAGCATACTCAAATAAGAAAGTGTCTAGATATTCTAAGGTCAGGCCATGGAAATGAGGAAGAGCAGAGGGGCTTATGTTTTTCATCTTGGTATCCCCATTAGTTTGTCTGATAGGAAAGGCATCCTCAATTATTTCTCTATATCCTCTACCATTTCTATTTCAACCATTAGGTAAGTTGGAATGGGTTCTCCTTATTTTTCTCCCCCTGTAGGCTCTTCAAATATATCTAGTTGTTCACCTAAGGGTTCCTCCAATTCACAACCACCAAAGAAGAGGGAAGGTTGGCTCTTTGAAGTGGTAGGTGTATTTGTAGAAATTCTAAGTTATCCCTATGCTTACGAGGCATAAAATAAGTGTTTTTTGTTTTTTTTTTGTTTTTTTTCAAGCTTGAAACTAATTTCAGAATTGAAATCACAAACTGAATGGAAACTAACTGAAAGAATGAAAACTAACTACAAAATGGAAAAGAAAGCAAACTAACTTACAATTACTTTTGTAGAAATGGAGTTAACAGTAGAATGTCAGAGATAAGAAATGGAAGAAAGAAAGAAGAATTCACATCTTTCTCAGAAAACTCCCGAGAAATGACGCCAAAAAGTGATGAGGACTAGTATTGCATCAAGAATGTTGCAGCTCCTAGGGCTATCATCTTTACTTAATCAACCCGGGGTTCGTACAAACTTGGAGGTGATAGTCCTATATACACAAGTAGATGCAATGGGTCCGCTCTTTGTCAATACTAAGCTGGCGATAGGCCAATTGGTTTCTCAAACCAGCCTTCTATTGATTCAGAAAAAGCTTGATTACCAATGAGAGAAAGGGATACTTACTCTAAAAGAAATCTTGTCTACTACAATAAGGAAAAGACTAGAATCAAAGGATTAAACACACCATTCATATAACTAATTGCTAAGAGGCTTTCCTTCAAAAGAATGCTAAGTTAGCATGTTTGTAATACTACTATCCTAGGCATGCAATTTGAAACATCCAAACATTCTATTGATGTGTGTTGAGCAAATTTATTCACACAAATTAACACAAATATTCCTTATCAATCTGGGTTGGTAATACTTAAAGGCAAGTCCATTATATATGAATATCAGATGTAATCAAACTTGAAAGATAATTTTTTCAAAAACTAAAGAAGTGCATATTACAAATATAACCTATATTAACAATTCCAATACACTTTGTAAGGAGAGAAATATAAAATGGCTCTTAACTTAAGAGGTCCAATTCTTCCTCAAATATTACTTGATGAACATAAATCAGAAACTAATAGCTTAAGATGGACAAATCATTAATGAAGGGAGGCTCCTAACTTAAGAGACCTTTGGTATGTTCCATCATAATTGATTCACCATAATGCTATCAATTAAAAACAAAAATTACATAAGAAAACTACTTGCATGTAATCAAGGAAAACTAGTTACAATTCACCAAATTAACAGAAGGAGTGTTCAACTTGAACACTTTGTTTTCCCAACTTACTAAAGTGATGAATAAACTAAGATTTAATGAAATAAATCATCACACACTAACCATAAACCAATCTGAAACAAAGCATGTAAACAAGTTCTACAATAACCAGATTATGGAAAATTAAACTAGTTTAAACAAAGAAGTGTACTTAGCTTGGAATGGGGGCCCTCCACCCTTGCTTTCCACACTTGGAGATTGATATTAGAAGCTTAAACTTAGTCACACATCCACATTATTGAACAAAAAAATAGTAGTAGAACAAGTTCTTCAAATTAGCTCTCCAATCCAAAATGTCTCGGCATGAAATTGTACAAAAGTCAATACATAAGCCATCAAAGTCTTGGCTTTAAATAGAAGTCTTGTGAAAAAAACTGATCTATAATCCTTCTAACAAACATATCTACTCATATTCACCTATCTAATTCGAATTCATCAATCCCATCCGAAGAAATATGGTCAATCCCATAAAATCTCAAAACTGCTCTATTTCTTTGGATTTTCTGAGTGACTAGTCATGGTTGACCAGCACTAAATGGGCCTAATAAAGCTTGTTCTGATCGAACCAAGTAGAGCTAGCTCAGTCCTAGTTACCAATCTTTCCATCCATGCATCAAACTTGTGTCGAAGTGTCCTGCAAACATGTCATCCATATAGCTATTATGGGAATTTCTGAATCTGTCAATATTTGCACTTAAAACCAAATTTTCATAAAAACTTTAGAATTTGATAAATTAAAATTAAATGCCTGAGTAGACATGAAATACATCAAAATGGAATGGATAAAGTGGAAAATGGATGGAAAATAGATGGATTAAGTAAGTTTCCTTTAGCAAAAATAAGACCAAAATCGAGGGCCAACAATGTGCATGTAAATGAACAAAATAACTCTTTTTTCCTTTTTGTCTTTTTATGTGCAAAAATTTGAATGCTAACTTCTCTTGGTGTTGTGGTAATTAGATTAGGGATGATGGTGAATGTTCATATGGCTTGGGAGGCAAGTGGGGGTCTTCTACTATCTTCCTAGGAGCTTTTCACACAATTTGGCCTCAAAATAGGCCATTATAGGTCAACCTACAGGATGTCCTAATGCATCCTATAAGATGTCCTAATGCTCCTACAGGATCCCCTGTAATCCTATAGGATACAACCAAGAGCAAGAGGAGGGATTTGGAAGGTGATGTAAGGCTCAGGGAAGGTGAATGATCGGTGAAATGAGGAAAGGGAGTGCCTAGGACTCCTTCAGAGCTCAAAACATAGTTGTGAGATGGTTGGATTTGCTCAACAAGCTTGAAGAAGTATTCTAATGGAATGATGTATTTGAGGTTAGGATAGGGTTGTTGGTCATGAAATCTCTTTGCACTGCTGACACTCCTGTACTGCATCAATCACTACAATTTTATTCATGAATCATGTTAAACAAGAAAGTTTTTCAATTAACTAAGGAAAAAAATAATTTTATTATCTATTTTCCTATGCATGGAAAAACTTGTAGAATAATGTGAAACCTCTATGAGATCAAATGCAAGGTTGAAGACATCATAAATGGAAATTAAATCCTATTCTTGAAAACTATTAAAATGCTGGCCTAAATAACAGAAAACCCTAAATTTCATGAGAAATAATATTGCTATCATTTTTGGGCTGCATAGTAGTTCTTTCCTCAAACCATGGTCCCTGAATGGAGGAGTGAGGCCAAATCCACCAACTAATATCTTTTTAATATTCCTTTATCTTCCTAAGCTATTGCGGATGCAATGCACAAATGGAAGAAAACTAATTAAATCCACAACTACTTGGAATGAACTAATCCTAAAGACAATTAAACCATTAATATATGAAATAAACTAAGCGTACAAATATAAGAGGGGCCTCTTCTACTAGGTTTGGGCCCTCATACAAGAGCCTCAGTCCTTTGAGTCAACTTAGTGTTGGATCAAGTAAATACTCATTCTCATTATCAAAATAGAAAATTACATAACAATGTCTTCCACAAGTCTTGAACTCGAAAAATGCTTAGATATTTTACAGCAAAAATTTGAATCCTAATGAGGCTCTAGGCCTCCTTATTTATAGAATTTAAGCCTCCAATGATTTTCTTAAATCTAGGGAGGCTCGGATCCCAAACTCAACATGAACTGGCTCTTTAACTGTCACTGGATAGACTGCCTTTTGATCTTCATGACTCGGCTGCTTGTAACTCCAAGATAGTGTGATTTGATGGAGTAATATTTGAATGAGTGAGGAGTAAATGAGGATTATTTGTCTCCTACAACCTCTCCTCCTTGTCTCATTCAAGTTTATGCCCTTAATTAGACAAAATTTCCATGATTTTCTCTCAAAAACCTATGATCAATGCACATTAGTTTAATAGGCATAACATCTCACTTTTACTCATCTCATTAAGCAAAATATAATCAAAATATGTAAAGAATTATGGGAAGAGTTGATTTAAATATGTTAGGAGGTGTATTAAAGTCCATATAGTTACCCAATGACGGGCTCATCAGAAAGAGTTCACATCAAACATTTGCATAAAATAACATTGGTTGAGTTAATCGAGAAGGATTTGTTATTCATGTTATTTCTTGAGGAAATATGGAATGTTTTCCTAATGTGTGAAATGAAAATAAAATATTTTGTATTGCATGCATAATAATGAGTGAGTTAGCTAACTTTTGAAAAAATAATAATTGGTGTGTTAGTTTCTTTGGAAAATAAATGTATATATATTTGTATGCAAAGAAGTATGTGTTGTGTTAGAACTCTTCAAAAAGAAGAGAATAGAAAAGCATGTCCTTGTATCCATTATTGAATTAGATTCTTGGAGAAGAAAATTGTTAATCGCGGGTTTTATTGTGTTAAGATTAGTTTGGAAGATTATTTAGAGAAACATATACACTTGTATGCATGGAAAAATATAGTTTTGGTATTACATTTCTGGAGAAAAGTAAGGTGGAATCACATAATTCTGATTGTGTTATAATTCTTTTAGGAAAAATAATATGCATTTCACACCTAAAGGGATTATCTATGGTATTATTTTTCTTTTTGGAAAATATTATGTATAGATATTGGGTCATATATTTTTGTAAGAGGAAAATGTTTCTTTACATGAAAGAATAAATGTTATGTGTTTGATTCCTTGAAAAACAATGAGTTTAATTTCCATGCAATATTTAGTTAGTTTCCTTTGGAAAGAAATATGTGCTTCACATGCAAGAAGAACAAGCTATCATTTTATTTTATATGGGAGAAGACATGTAGTTGCATGCACAAAATTATAATTATTATGTTAACTTTGTTCGAAATATAGCTTGAATTAATATCCATAGTAGCCATTGTGAATAACTGTCATATGGAAAATATGTTCTTGGAAAAGAACATGCATTCACATGCATAATTATAGACTCTATTGAATTAATCCTTTTGGAAAAGAAAACATAATAGTAGGCACAAAGAAAATTTCTTCTCGTGCTAGTTCTCCCGAAAGCTTTTTATGCATTTGCATGCACAAGAATAATATCTAGTATGTTAGCTTTCCTTTGGAAAGAATATGAAAGTGTATGCAAGATTATGTTAGTGTTTTGTTGGAAAGATGATGCTTGATAGTGATTTGTTTGTTACTAAGGCATGTGCAATGTTGTTAAAGAAGAGATTTCATTACATTTTGTTTATGTTTTATTTATGCACACAAATAGATATTGAAGTGTCACTTATAAATATTGATTATTGGTTTATTAATATTTTATCTAATCATGATATCAAGTGTGCTGATGATAAAAATGACATGAAAGAATGATGAATTGTGCAAATGATAGTTCATCTTTAACATTGCAGCAGATAAATATTTGTGTAGATTGAGGAATTCTAACTGCATGATGATCCACAGATGGAAACCGTTAGACCATAAAGATAGAGATTAAGGGTTCATGGGTAAATAATATCATGATGATTATAATAGCTTATAGATAGTTATGGTTCATTTAAGATGATTTTTGATCTAATATTCTATGAAAATGGTCAAGGGATGGACTCCATTATAACCATTGAGTGAGGGGTGAACACACTGACGAGCATTTAATAATAAAAATAAACATTTGTTGGTTTTCACCCTATGGGGTTTCTAGGGTACATCAATGCCTAATTATGTGATTGTTCATTGTGCCATTTTTTTATGTTAATTTTTTTCATGATGTGATGTTTATATTATCAAGTATGTGATATACAAATTGAATTAAAAGAATTATGGAACCGATGCATAATTATAGTAGGAGGTTTAAGTTGATATGCTACAACAATGGGAGTTAATTGTTGTGTAATTCACTATGCTTTTAGTAAATATTTCTCTAGGTAATGTTGATGGTTATTCTAATGGTCATGGAGGGAATATAAAAAGTAATTTAAAACGTTATACATTGGTAAATGCTGAAAACTTTCCTAACTCCATGCATTTTCCTGTGAGGTTAAAGGGGGATGTTACATTTTTGAAGGAGAGGAGCATGTTAGGTCACTATAATACTCATATATTACCCTGATGGTTATTGTTAGTGTAGCCCCTTATTGTTATTGTTGTTCCCTTACATGATTATTGATATGTAGGATCTGATTATATTATGACCCCTTAGACCCCTATATATACCAAGGAGGACTTATCATTTGTATCATCCAAGAATTTTTCATTTATGTAATGTAAAGGAGGTCTCCCCCTCGAAGTGGATGATTTTTAAGTCATTGATCTATCTATTTATGGTCTAGTTGCATAACATCTTCATACCTATACATGTGTCTTCAAATCCCCCTACATCACCATCATCATCATCCGAGGTTTTCTCATCTTACCCATAACCATGATATGGGTTTCGTTGGCTTATGATCAACCATGCTCTCGATGTTGTTACATCAAATTCCCAAGGAAGAGGAAACTCTACAAGAATACCTATACATATCTTCCCCCTCTCTGACCAACTTCACCACATCCTCACATGAATTTTTCTTACCACAAAAAAAATCAAAATCACCATAAAGCATCACACTAAGTTGTTTTGACTTACCACAAACCTACAATTACAAAGTATTTTTCATATTACCATGAACTACATGGGAATAAACATGCCTCATTAGGCATACATCAAGAATGACTTAAGTGAATTCAATGAGGAAATACATTCATGGATATACTAGATACATATGTTCTCTAGCTCCACTACATGAAGTCAAACATCACACTATAGAATTTCTTACAAACTGAATGTGTGGCTTATATTACAATATGATCTTGAGTTTATTCGAAAACAATCACATATATTCCACTCACAGAACATTTACCTTCATTGTCCATTACCTAATCTCTACATATGTTGTTCCATCCAATATTTATTTTTTCCATAGTGCTTCTACATGCATATTGATGTGCCTTTTAAATATCCTTCTAATTTCTTAGTAAGATGACCAAAAGTCTAGTCATTTAATTGTCAATATGGGGTTCATTTGGAGCTTGTCAATTGTCATGCACCGTATATGATAGTGTAATATATTATGTGTCCTGAGGTTTTTGTATTGTAAAACATTGTTATAATGGCAATACAAGGATGATTTATCAAGTTACGAATAATTAAAACATACCATGCTTGATAGGAAATTGAAGCACTCTTGCAAGAAAGTAAATCACATTTTCATGAAAGTAAACGCATCGGAAACTATGAGGTGGCTTTCTCCAGTTTAATAATATTCTCGTTTTTTGTAAAAGTTTATGTAGTATCATATGCTTATCATGTAATGAATGACACACAAATAACTCATAAATAAAGTGGAAAATTCAATATATCATATTCGCACAACTCTCAATCATTAGACTGTTATTATGCTAAAAGGAAAGCAAAAATAACATACATGAAAGTTGTAGCAACAAGAGTCACATAATTATACCAAATTCCCACAAACATAAGTTTGTTTACGAAATTAATTAGACAATAGATTAACCACAAAGCTAATACCTAAATTGTATGACTTGGAGATGCAACAACAATTAGTTAGTGGAATTTTAGTATAAGAACTATTAGAATTACGGGAAAAGGAAAATAATATAGGTGCAACAGAAGGAAAATAACATAATTGTAGTAAGTATGAATTAAAAAAAATAAATATTCCTATATGTTAATGCTACAAGAAGTACCAATCTAAGTGTTGGGTTGTGTTATATTCTTTCCACGACTACACCATTGTTTTGTCCATGGTTTTTTGCATGGTTTTTGTACATGTTTTTGGGCACGATGGTTTTCGTTCCATGGTATTGGATGCTTCGGCATGTATATATACGTATTGTAACATTGAAATGCACATAATGAAAAATCAATCTGGTAGTCCCGGTTTTGGGATCTAGGGAAAAAAATCTGTGTATAATTGTTTTATGTGTTATGCTCTCGCTATTATTTATTTTCTATTTTTAGAATTCATATGCAGTTAATTTATGTACGGGGTTAAAACCAACACTAAGGAGGGCACCCTACCTCCTTAGATGAGGTATTTTTAAATCCTCAATTCACTTGGTCATTAAAATACCATTTAAAATTTGGAGCAAAGAAAACTTTTATTGCAAGAAATACACAAATTACATAATGCACTTTTACATTTATTTTTCTTCTCATGAAACCTTCTAGAGAATTTGGAAATTTATGCAAAATGACACTATATAAACTAAGTGAAATATTGAATAGCTAGCGTCAAAGAATAAGGCGACTTATCCTTTTACAATGTTGTTTTTAAAAAAAAGATAATTATTAAACAAACATTTACTCAAATTAGTTGGGTTTCATTGGGAGGAGTGTTTTCTTAGTTAATTGGTCACCCACATTCCTCTGTCATATTCCATTGTGACAAACATGTCTTGACTATATGGTAGAAGTGTTGACCAAAGAGTTTACGAGATATTCCTGAGTTGCATCAAATGGAGTTGCTCCGACAAGAGTTGTAGCAAGAAGAAATTTGGGTAATTCAAGAATTGTAATAAATTCAAGTAATAAGAGAGTTGTAGGATGGTTATAACTGCAAGTAGTAGTGTTAGATTTGTAGTAGTGTATGGTACAATGAGAGTTGCAACAACTATATGTTATAGTTCGAGTTGCAACAACACAGGGGAGTCACAACACTTGAACCCATTTTCTCAACATAATTGCAACATCTATGTGCTGGCTGGCAGAACCTTTTGTAGCCTCAATAGGGAATTGCAAAACTTGTTATGGGGTTGAAGGTTCTATTACGAGGCTACAATTGAAATTACAACAATACAGAGGAGCTGTTGGCACTAACCTTTGCACATGTATGATAGTGTTAATATAAAGAGTGACTTTTTCACAATATAATGTATAATAATGAATATAAAAGTGGCATAAAAGAGATATTTATACTTTCACTAGAAATAGGGAAATGATAGACGGAAAATGCATAAGGAAGGAATGAAAGGTGGAAAAAGGTCATGAAAAAAGTTTTGGATGGGTGATAAAATGGTACCAATTTGGACATCTATCACAAAGCCACTTTATTTTCTTCACTCTTAGTTGTAACTTCATTACAAGAGTACGAATTTGTATGTTATTCTTCCAAGACATATCTATTTTTTTTACTACAACCTCACCATTCCACTCGAAAAACTTCAACCTGCAGCTAATATCAACTTCTCAACTCAAAACAATGAAACTTTATTCTACCTTAAGAAGTGTCCATTATCGTCCCTTCAACCAAAGAATTGTCATCACATACCAACTAAAAACCAATGTACCACTTGTTGGAAAATGTAACTAGTTTCAGTCTTCATAATTGTTGTTGGACTCATGACATAATGTATATTTTTTGTAAAAAGAAAAAATAACAAAGAAATGTGTTATTTTTTAAGCATGAGTTTCTTGCTAAAGTTTATTTTTTCTTCTAGGTCAAGCATGTTCTTCATATTTTTAGGTTTTTTCAAGTCAAAATTAAATTCATGGAGTCAATGTCCCATTTGGACTTCCAAAAAGAAAGAAGAAAATGGATTTTATTTGTATTAAAATAAATAAATTTGTCCCTAAGACTAGTTCAGCTTTCCCAGAGGACATGACCTTTTAGACACATGAATCGGATTAAATAGTCCAATATGTTCCTCCATTTCAAGAACAAGATTTTCATGGATCATCTGTAGTAGATACGCGAAGTTATGGGGCAGGTATGCGAAGTTGCAGACCATAGGATGCGAAGTCTTCAAGGGAAGATATATGAACCTTCCTAAAGATAATATTATATAGCGTGATGACAATTTTTGGAAAATAAGAGATTGTGTTCTTGTCATAAGAATTGATATATCTAGTGGACAGATCAGAGGGCAGACTTGGTGCTTGTGGGGGATAGTGGTTATGTTATTGGGGTCTTCGATTTCTCATTTGACCTAATTCTATAAGAAGAAGAGATTATTTTTGGGTTTTCCCCTTTGGAGTGGGTTTTCATTGGCTTAGAGCCTATATTTTGTGTCCATTGTCTTCATTGATTTTGATGTGTTATGCTCTTGATAATTGTTTGATGAAAAGAAACAACTAAAGAACAAAAGGTAGATAATATAAGTTCATAGGAAATTATTTATGATAAAGAGAATTGTTTAATAACTACCTTACTAGATTCTCCAACACCACTAATACTTTATATTGATTGGGAGGATGTTGTACTCTAGAGCCCAACATAAATCTAAATACGAAGACTAATTCATTGACCATCCTATGGACCTAATTCAATCTACTGAGCTGTATGGATTCCATCCACTATATTCACTAGTTGTCTAGGTAAGTAGTATAGATATGGTATGTACTCATGTTAATATTCCATTTTTAATGCACATGCCAAAATGGAATTTGAGTGCACCACTCAATAAATAGTTTAAGGAGAAAATGACATGTAGCTAGAACTCATTTCTACTTACAATGCTTCTCTATGAGAAGACTCAAGAATGATTGAACATTCTTTTTTGCATCAAACGAACCTAGTAGCCTACATGCCATGTCACTATTAGCAAACCTCTTGGGCTATACGACTTGTTCTTCTATCCATAAACCAAATCAGAAACAGGGAGATTTGATCCTTGGATCCCTCATTTTTCATAGATTTCACATTACTTCATTAAATGATTGAGCTACCCCCCAAGGAAAAGAATGATTTAACATTAAATAAATACTATTGAAGCGCAAAATATACAAACAAGAGATACGTGAAACAATCATAGGAATGCCATTTTTTCTACAATAATTCATACAATAGGCATCTCAATGTTTATTCTTTCTTTTCCATCTTCACCATGCGTTCATAAAACATGGTAGTCAAAAATTGTTGCAAATATAATTTATCCATTATTACAATGTCTAGTTTTAACATACTTAACTACTGAAAATGGTTGGCTAGAATAAATGTCACTACAATGACAATTATATTTACCATCATATTTTAATAACATGATATACCATATATGATTATGCATATTTATGGTAGATTTTTAATTTTTCTAGTACCTTCTTCTGTGTCATAATGTGTCTTTCTATGGTATTTACAAAATACATGTATACAACACCAACATTCCTCTTGGTAGCCAAATTATATGGGTGTTACTCTGTTAGTGAGACAACAAAACAAAACTGAAGATTTAGCAAAAAAATGGATTTCCTAGATATGGCCCTCAATCACTTGAGTCTAGATTAAAGTGTTCCATCAATATAGTTATGGCTTGATCTACATTCCTTTCTAGCGATTATGTTTCCCAAATTCTACTTAGATCTATCATTTGATATAAATATTTGATCATCTTGTTAGGTTCCCTGTGATGTAAGTGTTATCACCTGGATTGAACCTCAGGCTGATGGAAGGCAATGCCACAGTAACCACAAACCACACTTAGCCAAGTAGCTAGTCCTATTAGGCCAGGAGAGGGCTCTCTCCATAAGGATCTTAACCAAGATGACTGGATCAAGAAAATGATATTAGGCTAGCTATAGTAGCACAAGGTTTGATTTTATTTTGAAATGTTTTGCTGGATCAGGAGGAGCCAAAAAGTTAGGGAAAGGAAATTAGGTCAAAATTGTAGGGTGTTCGATGGGAAAGGTAGGCACAAGGCTCATCACTCTAGGCTTTGATGGGTGAGGTCATTCAAGACAGGTGAGAAGCTAGAAAGAGCATGTAAACAACATGGATTCTTCCTAAATTGAAGAAAACATTGACTGTGAATATTTTACCGAAACAGAGCATAAAAATTATGCGTTATACCTATCAACTTGAAAACATCCACTTAAAAGCAATGAAATGATTGATGAATTACAAAAAACATTTTAACATATGATCACAATAGAGAAAATTGAACTGAACATCATACCACATGGATCCCAAAGAAATAGTTGCAACTTTTCATTAATCTCCTGCTGAAAACTGATACAAAATGATGTCTACCAAAGCATAAGCATCCAACTAAGTCCAACCATTACAATGACTGACGAAAAGCATCGTATAGACCCCAAGAAACTCATCCTAAGCTCAGGGAGTCAAATCCATGAGAGGAGGAGCTATTTCCAACAAAATTTGAACTGCTAACAAGAAAATAGGGTGGTCAAATTGACTCATCCCTAATTCAAACAAACTAATACATTACACTTCATAAATTTGTTTTACCTAATGAGTCTACCCTAGTAAGCTCTAAAAGCATCATAATTACATTCAACTGATCAATTACAAGGATAAAATCATTATTTTCCAAGCTGAAAGTGAAAACTGGGATGAAACAACAATAATCTAGACAAACTGTCAAACGTGCAGCGCCAGTGCTAGGCGCACAGTGCTAATGCCAGCTGCGCAGTGCCAATGCCAACTGCACCCTTCAACTTCACATGCAATTTTGGAGGCCTTCCTGATGTCCAAATTGAGCCCACAATAGCTTTTTGGAAAGCTCTGTCAGTCTACTTTTCAAAACATCTTGAATTTTTGCATTTGGAATTCATTTTCCCTATAAAATGTCAATTATCCCAACATTGCTCAGCATGTAGTGCCTAGGCCAAAAAGAGGGTAGAAAGGTCATTTTTTGAGGGATTTTGGCCCTTTTGGTCAACCAATTCTGCTCCAAAACCTTAGTGAATGCATAAGGCACATGTATGCATCACTGTGAATCCCAAAATGCTGACCGTTTCCTCATTAGATGCCCCAAGAAAGAGCGTACCACCCATGGCGCTATGTGTTTTCCTTTCATGACTGTGCAAAAAATGGACTGAAAAACACATTAGCTTCCCTCAAACTCAAAAATTGTCCATCATGCCTAAAAATGTGTTTTTATTACTGATCAAAGATTAGAAGCATGTAGGGATGCCTCAACAAGCATGTCAAGTCTCCTCCTCTCCTGTTGCTTGGTCAATTTGTCAATTTTCTCATGCGCTCTTTTGAGATTGCTTCTTGCCACTTGATTTCTCTGTGCATAATACTTGGCCATCTTCCTTTGTATCTCAACATCTTTGTTTCCTTTGTCCAAGAGGGTATCTACGTGTTTGTTCACTTTCTCAAGCCAAGACTCTTTGTTTTCAGCTATGTCCTTGACCAATTACTCATTTAGAGTGAGCTGCTCCTCCAATTCTGCCTCTTTTTGTCTTTCAAGCTCGAAGTCCCTTTTCAATCCTCTTGTTATTGGCCTTTTTCTTTATCCTTGTTCTTCATCCGACTCTACATAATCTCCATATTCCTCATCAAGCTAAAATTTGGCTTTCACGGCTTCCCTCTTTGCCTTGATGTACTTGATTTGCATCAACTCCTTAACTTCTAGCTACTTGTTCTCTTGCTCATAAAAGGAGATACCATATTGGGCTCTTTGTAAATTGACCTGAAGCTCCCTGATTTTGGCATCCTTTTCTCTCAAGACAGCTTCAGGAGATTTGTTTCCCTCCTCATCACTAGTGTCCAGAAGGAGAAACTCCTTTTTAATGTCATGTTCTTCATGTTGCTATTTGACCTCTACTTCGTCTACCATTTTCTCCTTTCCTTTAACCTGTAATGTTGATGATGAAGGCAACACCCCTCCCACATTACGTGGGGTAAACACCTACCTCTTTCTCCGGTGATAGGTGAAAGAAAATGGCTGCAAAATTTTCCTCTGCGGTATACTACTCTGACCATGCTAAGTGTGTACATCATGTCCCTCATTTTCATCATGCTCATCATTTTCCTCATCACTGTCATCATCTCTATTGGGTGAACGAATGGCTACATGAAATGGTGATGTAGATGGTGTGGAGTGTGTGGTGAAGAATGACCTTTTGAGGATGAGTGATAAGTAGGTTGTGGTGGATGAGAAGAAGTAGATGGATGAGTGGAGGATGATAGAGGAATACGGGGAGCTGGCTAAGTAGGTGGTTCATTGAATATTTCATTGGCTATGAACGTCTCCTAAGTAATTCCTAGATGGTATAAGTTATGGAGGACTATCATTTTGATAAGAGAATGATGGAAAATACTATGCATTTGATGAGTTGGATCCCTTTTCTGAGCAATGTATGTCATCTTGTCAATACTCCTGAAAAGGTAATATGGGAAATTGAGCATTCTTACCCTAGGAAAGTGCATGAGAAGCCTGATATGGTATGAGTATAGTCTAGAAAACCTACCCTCACATTTGAAATACCTCATGATGATCTTCATAAATGGAACATACTTGTCCAAAAGATAAGAGAAAGGGAAAATTCTTTTCTTATCATTTTTGAACCTTGTTTTAAGATATGGCTCATAAAAACTGTGATGCAGATTTTTCTGCTTGAACCATTTCTCTCCCGCGTTTGGAATTCCAATGGTCTGTGATATGATGGCAGGAGATATAATGAATGTGACCTTAGCTAAAGTGACCTGGTTGTTTTACAAATTGAGGATGAACTTCTTGGTTAACTGCTAATGAAAATTCACTGTTTCAACCCTTTGGCAAAACTCAAAACAACCCATGTGCCAGAAACATGATATTGCAAGTGGTGATGCCATAAGGTTTGTTGTATTAGTGGGTTCAAATCTGATAATTCTCCCTCCTTTCTTGGTTGGCCTCCTCGGCTGTCTTTCCCATTCTTTTGAAATGTTGCATTCTACCATGATTTATAGGTGAAAACTTGAGGGACTAATATATATGTCAAGATGAGTGAAATAATAAGGATGTGGAGTGAAATACAGTCAGGATGATTGGAAAGTGACAAGGTCTAAGAGTACTGCAACTCTGACCAAAGAGGTGATTTTGGAAGAATGCAAGGGTGCTTTGCTAGGGTTTCAAAATTTAGGATGCCAATTTGCTTAATTCATGGAGAAGAAGAGATACTGGGCCACTTACTTGTTATACACAAGTATTTGAAGCTTTTGTGGCTTGAGAAAATGAAGAAAGTGGTGTTTTGGCAATCCAAGGTTTTGCCAGGCTCCTCTAGCCAAACCTGCAACATCAAGTGCGAGCGCACAATGTTCTCAACAAATGTGCCCTTCATCGCATAGGCACGCAACACCATTGAATTTTACTCTAGCTCGGACGGGAAAACATGCCCTTCACTGTACAGGTGCACAGTGACTCCACCTAGTGCACAACGCCCTCAGCAATCGTGCCCTTTTGATTTTTTCAAGCTTCACTCAATCTCCTTTTTGCCAAAGAGAGCTTAGGGTGCAAGAGAACTAATGAATTTTGAAAAATGCTTTTGAAATTTATATGGAGGATGATTTTTATTTTTCTTTAGAAAGAGCCCACTTCATAATGTTTGTTTGGAACTTTTATTTTGTTTTCAAATCTCTATCTGATGCTTCTCCTTCTTTGTCTCTTTTCAGGTGGACAATGCTTTGATTGAGCTGATTTCTTCAATGGCTCATTTCTTGCAGCAAGGAGAAATGTTTGGGCAACTTCTGGGAACAATTATTACATAAAATGAGTTGAATTACATCAAAAAATATAAAAAAACTAAAATACTCTGTTTTCATCTCAAAAACATGTTTTGAGATGAAATTTACATCAGCGAAATAAGAACTTTGTACAATAACCATGACTCGCTATCTATCACTATTTGTTTATTGGTCTTCCTCCTACCTTTTCTACCCTTTTTTACAGTGAAACTATGCTTTTGACCTTGGAAATGGACCCTAAGACCTAATGTAAAGACCTTGTAAATGAACCCTAAGACCTAATGGAAACATAACTACCTTGACTCTAAAAATAACACAACTGAAACCATAACTGAATGCAACATGGAGATGGGTCACCAAATGTACCTCATGAGGGAAAATTTTATTTTTTTAGAAGAAGACAACCATCAGTGGATCATTTTGGCATAGCCTAGTGGAATGAAAAAAAATTCAATATGAGACACCTAAAATGAAAATACAAAGAGAAGATTTGATCCCTGATGGAAGTATCCATATACTGACACTAACAGTAAGTCTCTTCACATATATTGTTTTGAGAACATGAGGGGAAGCACTAGTAGATCACATATATCCATAATGGGTTTCTCTCATTCCTTGTGATGACACACGTGGTATCAAATCTCATATGCTTTTCCATTCCTGATGTTATCAAATATATGAGATGGTTGATCTTGTTGCTCTCAATTCACTCAATAATATCTATGAGAAGCTCAATTAAGCCCTTAACATTGGTGATTGTAATCTTATTTTTATATCCAGTGGTCTTGTCCTCAGCCAGACCATTCAAGACATGATTGGCATCATTTTCGAAGCACACTATGATTTCATTTATAGGAAAATTTTAATGGAATAAAAGTATATTGCATTCCACAAGTGTTTTCCAAATAAAATGTGAACATCTAAAATAGAAAATATTTTGTACAACCATCATTTCAATATAAATAAGATGATGACAATTTGTACTTACTAGTCTCTCAGTCCCTATTTTCCCTTATTGATGTGCCATTATAGGTACTTGAAATCAGAAATATGAAAAGGTATTATGAAGACTCCTTTCTAGAGGAAGACATATGCCTCCTTAGCATCTTGGACAAAACTATGGAAGAGAAAGTAATTGAAGTATAATACAGGGATCGCAAAAATAATTTTATCTTCCTACTCATGCCCCACATACACCACCACTTATTTATGGGAAACATATTTGCTTCCTACAACATTTTTGTACAAAACCTTGAACACTACCTCTTCCAATATTCTTGATCAGTCTGCTGCATTTGAGAATTAACTTAATGGCTTCCTCATATCATCTTGCATATTCTTTCAAATATAATTCAATTATTCATATCTTATCCCATTCTCTAAAATATCAACATTCCTTATTGTGTTCTTGATAGAATGAGGCACATGCTTTTAGGTCAAATCCAAAATATGCATTCCGTAGGATTTAAGATTTACTACAATCAACACAAAGGTGATGAACAAATAACTGGATATAGAAAACTTGTCTACTCATACCTTTATATTAAATTAGGATTCACATTTCTATTGTCATAGTCCTTGTCTCTCTCATGAGGGAGTAGAGCCTAGACTAGCTTTGATACCAAATCAAATATTTACAACAAATGTTGTATAAATCTTTGTATCCTTCTAATCACCACCAAAATGTCTTTGGATACATTCTTTTCTTCTGATGAGGCTCATCAATCAGTAAATTATATTGACCTTTCTTCCACTCTCCAGCTTATTAAAATCAATTTTTATCACATTTCTTTACATGTTTTGTCATATTTTTCGTAGTGAGAAGGGTAAAGATCAGATGTTATGTCTTGTGGCCTAATGTGCATTAATTGCAGGATTTGGAGCAATCTTTGCTAATTAAAGTGCAAGAACTCGAAGTAGACAAGAAACATGGATTTTGGGAGATTGGATCTGCTTCTTTAACTCTTGACTCACTCAAAAATTCCTCAACCACATCTCATCAGCTCGGAGTTACAAGCAACCAAGCCACTGAGGTCATTGGCAGCCAAGTCAGTGATAGTTGAAGACCAGTTGATCTCGAGTTCAAAGCTAAGCCTCCCTATGTTTAAGCAATCCCTTGGTAGCTTTAGTTGTATAAATAAGAAGGCCTAGACCCTCATTAGGATTCGATGTTTTTTAGTGTAGCCAAGAGGCATTTTCAAGCTAAGACATTGTGACTGATAAATCTTATGTATCTTAATATTTTAATGAAAATGAGAAGCATTCCCTTGATCTAGAACTGAGTTGACTTAGGGGGCTGAAGTTCTTGGGTCAGGGCCCAACCCTAGCAACAAAGGTTCCTCTTTTTGTACATGTATGCTTATATTACATTCATAGTTAGCTACTAAAGTGATTTTGGTTTTGTTAATATGTAAGTATTGGGATGATTCATTAGTTTTATTCCATTTGTGGATAGATAGATAAGTGGTATCATAGTGATAATAAACACTTCATAAAATCTTATGGTAGTGGATTTCCCCTTATCTCCCTTATGGGATCAACATTTGATGGTTCCCTTCACACAACCCAAAAAAAGAGATTTATTGTTTGATTACTGCATAACCTAGGGTTTCTTGTTGAATATATCAATGTTTCTAAATTTCTTAGAATTATATACAATTTTCATTTTGACTTCTTGAGTTTTATATGGTTTAGAATCACTTCCATTCATAAATTTAACCATTAGTTCTTAATAACTCTGTTTTCCTCCATTCAACTCATATTTTACATGTATAAATGAATTTGTCATAAACGAAGAAAAGATTGTATGTTGTTGTAGGAGCTTATAATCTACAGGGACACCTCATCTCATTCACTTCATCCAAGTCTTGTCCACCTATGCTATCGAGGTGCACCAAATCCTAATATGAATTCTTGTCTTCTAAGAAAAATGGTAACCTCCATTGAGCAAATTGAACCATCTTGAAGCATTTGACTGAGCCTTGGGAAGTGTTCACCTCCTCTATGCCTTATTTCCCCATCAAAAACCCTTCCCACACTTCATTCCATCTTTCCTACCTCCTTACAAGATTTCAACCTATTTCCTGTAGCAAAACAGGGCATCCTGTATGTTGTGTTGTACAACAACCCCCCATTTCATAAAATTTTTATACAAAATCATAATATGAAATGGGTCCCTCTTAAACTTAGATGTGTGAATAAATTGGTATTAACCCATCATTAGAAAACCTTTATGAAAAGGTTTAATGAAAATGATATACTTTAAGAACCTTTTGAAAAGAAATAAAGTGTGGCTTTAAAACTATTATAAAA
>APFE031509337.1:83531-94907 GCA_000404065.3 Pinus taeda | reverse complement strand
AGTAAAAAAGGGTTAATCTTAGACACTACATGCCTTGGCCTTGGAAATACTAGTTGGGAGAGCATTTAAACTTTAATTGAAGCAGAGGAGCCTAAGGAAGTATCGGAAGAAGCTACAGCCGACTCAACCAATAAATCGGAAACATCGCTCAAGGATTTAGCTTGTTCATATTTACACAAAATAGTAGCACGAGAAAAGATTCTTCCATACACTGATGTAGTGAGATGGGTGGTGGAAGAAATTCTGGTTTCAAAAAGAACATTTTACACAATTAACGGGAGGAGTTTTGGCTCCTTTCAGCCTGATGATTTAAGGAAAATGTATCACTTGCCTGAACCTGAAAAGTGGTACAACAAAGCGTTCTTGGAAAAATTTGCGAATGAGAATGAGAAAACATCGGCCCCAATTAAGCAGTGGAGACATAGTCCCGAGAAGCACAAACATGAATCATCAGGTAAGTACTCGGTGGACTCATTGGCTTCTCCTTACTGTTATGCCGGGGCTATGATGTGTAGAATGTGGGGGATACATGATTCTTCTGAATTCACCATTGAAATGGTCCCATTAATGGAAGCAGCATCCAATAGTTATGTGATGGATTGGGAAAACATGTTTTCCAACAAATTGGCCACAACGATTCTAGAATTTAGATCAAATTCTTCAAAACTACCAGGACCATTACCCCTTTATATTATAGTGCTTATATTATGGATACTCTCTGTTTTAACTCTAAATATCCGGTGCTCGGCTGTAGATGGATTCCCTATGACCCTAAGACAATCCACATTTTTCATCAAATGTTATGGAAAGCTCACTACAAAGATCACTTGTACCAAATCTGTAATGGTTTTATGCTACCTATCTACTATGCTATTTTTGATAAACCTGCCGCTAGGATTTCTGAGGAAGTAGGGATCGACTTAACTGTTGTAGCAAATTGGTTTGGAGAAGACAAATTCACATATATAAGGCTTTTTGGTAGCCTTACAAAACCCCATGTTCTTCCTCTATATGTGCCCGATAAGCTGCTAGCTCAGGAATTGGCCTACCAAATAACAATAGAAGGGACATCCAAAACTCTTAGAAACTCTAAGAAATAGGTATGGCCTACATTTCCTCTAAGATGCAGTGTCTACACTCTCCATGATTACAAACACACAAAAAAAGAGGTAGAAAAAATACAAATGCTCAATCTTGCAACCATCCCCAACAAACAATATGATCCTAGAAAAGTTGCCTATAATGTTCTTGAACAAGCCAAGCTTGCAAAGTTTGATCATGAAAAAGATGAATTTGATGACCTGTTTTCCTCAGCAGAGTCATTATTTCAGGTAAAAACATTGGCTAGGATCATATATAAAGATGAAGGACTGGAAGTGTTCAATAGGCTCAGAGAATAGAGGTTGCAAACTCTGCCTCTGGACTTATTAGCTACCACCCTAGCAATCTAGTCAAGCGAGCCTGAACAACAAACTGGTGTCAAACCTCCTACTGTGGAAAAAATTCCCAAGAAAGGAAAAGAGCCAGAACAGAAAGAACAGGGGGAAGAGCAGGAGAAAGAACAGGAAAAGTGCAGTGAACACATGATTATAGATACTCAAATTGATCCCAAGCTCCTTAAAGAATGTCAACAGTTTGATTCGATTATAGGCATTCCTGAGACTTCATAGTGTTTTAATACCCCTAAAGTGGTATTTGGTCATAAGACAACAACAAGTACAGTTCCAATTGAAGGAACCAGCAAAGTTGCAAAGATAATTCCTAAGGATCCATCAGATGAAATTGTTTTGTAGATAGAAGAAATACCACTATTAGATGTCTTTTACCATCCTAAAAATAGGGCTGTAATAAACATGAAAAGGAAAAAGGGAAGGCTTGATTAATCTTCCCTTTTACCTGCACAGATAGAGATGGATAATGTGGTATGGAAAGAACAATTCAATCCCTCCAAAGACCTCACAAAACTCTCTCAATACATCGGGGCTTATTCGGCAGCCACTATGGATAAAGCATCAGAAGTGAGCAATTTAATTAAAGAAAAAAATCAGTTAATTGTTTCATTGGAAACACAGATATCGGAAAAACAACAAAGAATAGAGCAATTGGAACAAAAGTTAGCAGTGTAGCAGTAAGTAAACAACCAACTAAATGAAAAAGTGCTCAAGGAGAAGTAGAGGATAGACCAAAGCGCAGTGCAGAAACAAAAGGAACTGTCAACAGCATTGGCCAAGCCGAAGACAGTGAATGAACAGATGAGTAAAACAAAGGATGAGCAAATTGCTCAGTTATCACAACAGATAGAGAAGTTCAAGAGTTTTCCTCAACCAGTAGAGTTCAGGTCTGAGGTTCTCTAGATCAATAAAGCATTGATTAAGCAGTTAAATTTACTATGTCATAATATTTCTCTTGTTGAACCCCTCTATGAGATTGCTTCATCAATGATTGACAAATTAGTCGACGCCAGACAGAATTTGGAACAGGCCGATGAAACTTTAACCAACTTTCTTGCTTGGCAAGAAATCAGTGAAGGGTAAGCTACGAATCTGCCTAAAATTCTAGAATCGCACAAGGAGATTCTTTTTCTAGAATGGCAGACGTAATTGATGAAGGAAAAAAGGGAAAATTCAAGATGCAGATCAGCAACCGGTAATTTGATTGAGTTAATCAATGATACTCTTTATCTGTCTAATTTTATTTCACAGTGCACTCAAGGTAAACTGTCGTTAGCCAAAGCATTGGAACAGACATGCAATCAAGAATTGGAAAAGAAGGAAAGGTTAATCACCGACATCCAAAGTTTAACTTGGGATACCTTTTGGTTCTTCCTAGTTAAACCATACAGTCAAAGAGCAGCACTCAAATATTTAACCGATTCAATCGGTTACATGATTCCTGAAATTCATGATGCTAAGTATTTAGCCCAGCTGTATTCTCATCTAAGTCACCCTCCAGAATTGCAACCGATGCTTGCTATCTGCCAGCTCAAGCCAAAGGATGATCGGCCGAAATAGTGAGTCATGCTACCGACTGCAAACAGATCTATTCCAAGGAGATCTTCATGATTTGGTTATACCACCTAATAGCATTTTTGTTTCATAATTAGTTAGCCTAGATAGTATTTATAGACCCTTTCATGTCTTTAGAAAGGGTCCTAAATTTTTGTATAAAACTTGGATCAGGAAGTCACACTATTGTGCTTCTAATATATTTTTTATGAAGACTGGGCCTATATTCTGAATTTTAATGAAGAATTCTTTGATGAGATATGCACTATTTCTTTTTGTTAAAGTATTTATGAGTTAGAAGATGGAATCTGAATGCGATTGATATTGGAATGGATCCGAATTACATATGGTACTATTATCTATGTCTTTTCTCCATTCTTTCATATGAATGTGCATTTATTTAATCTTGCTATCATTGGATATATGTATGTGTTTTAATAGCAGTCTTTATACTTATCACTATACTTATCACTATTGAATGTCTAAGGAGTGTTATTCTTCCAATCATATTTATGTCAATGATATATGAAGAATAGTGTAATATTTTTTTTTAATGATTACTTTGTTCAACTATTTGAACAAAGTAATTATCATGCGAATTAATATCTTTGTTTATCAATTGAGTCATCTATATGCCTATTTGTAAATAAAGATCATCAAAAGTTACACTAGATTGGAAATTCCCTGGGATAGACTAGTTGTTTATTATTTTGCAATTTAGAGTAAATCATCCATCCATTATCATTAGATAATAGAAAATAAACAACACATCCATCCCATTTACCAATCATTGGGAAACTGGTTCCATTATATCTAGTTGGAGCCACCAAACCAAATGGAAAAGGAGCTACCTTTAAGGTCCAGACCGGGTGATTTTCCCCGATGTTGATGCAGCAATTTCTGAGGCATCAACACTATAGTAGAACTAGGACATCCTGTAGTACTACAGGAAACCTTGTCACAGCCTGTTTTAAGCCATAATTGAGAAGAAATGGTCATTTCAGCATAGGTTAGGCCTCCACTTGGCTTCCATACCCTTGAAACTAGTCCAAACCTTTCCTCCATACCTTTCTCCCTTGCCAAAGAACAAGTTGGAAGTTAGCGTTTTCATTCATAAAACTAAACATCAAAAAGGTTTTTCTGCAATTTATAAGTTAGCGCATGCATGTAGCAGTCATAATAGTTCTTAGATAAAATTCCATGCTCAGTTAGTCTAGGTCAATAAATGTTATAAACAAGGTTAAGTTAGGTGTCTTTTACAAGCAAAATGGGTAAATGTTAGCTAGATGATTTCATGTCACTTTATAGCACCTTCCAATTTAGTCTTTCATTTCCTAGAGTAGCCAACATTCCCTTTTTGCATTAAGGATACCTTTCCCTTTTCCATTTAGTATTCAGACTCCTTCTAGTCAATATAAGACTAGTTTGAGAAACCCAAGTGGTCCATCGCCTAGTTGAAAAGTGACAAGAGTAGACCATTGCATCTACTGTGTATACAACACTGTCACCTCCAAGTTTGTATGAACCCTGCGTTGATGAAGTAAAGTTGGTATCCCCAGGATTTGTAGCATTCTTGCTGTAATACTGGTGCTCATCACTTTTTGGCATCGTTCTCGGGAAGGTGTCTAAGTAGACGTGATTCAACTTTCTTTATTTCTTTATAGTTTTGAAAATAGTTCCATTCAGCAAATAGTTGCAACCTTTTCCTTCTTTCAAATTCTACAAGTACTTCCATTTAGCAAATAGTTACAATTCTTTGCTTGTTTCCATTCTACAAGTAATTATGAAAAAGACCGTAAAAAAATAAACTCCTTTCATACCTCATAGTAGTAGAGACAAGTTAGGGAATTTTTTTTCCAAATACCCCCACCACATCGAACAACCAACCTTCCCTCTTCTTCAGTGGCTGTGAGCTAGAGGACCCATTAGGCGAACAACCAAAGGTATTTGAAGCACTTATTGTGGAAGAATAAGAGACCATTCCATCAACCTACAACATGGATGAAAATAGAAATGGGATTGGAGACAGAGAAGGAGCTAATAATAGAGTTGAGGGTGTTTTTCCCATCAGAGAAACTAATGGAGATGGTAGGATGAAAAACATAAGCCTCGCTTCCCCTCCTCACTTCCATGGCTTGACCTCAGAGGACCCATATACCTTTTTGTTCGAGTTTGTTGTCATATGCAGAACTTATGATTACACCTTTGATGACCAGAAGTTGAAATTGTTCCCATCCACCCTCAAATATGTAGTCTTTCATTAGTTCATGGGTTTTCCTGGGGACAACATCACCACCTAGGCTCAGCTACAACAGGACTTCAGCAATAAGTATAGGGACTATTGTAGGTCCAAAGTTACCAAAGAGGAAATTTTTAGAATGACCTTGGGACATGATGAATCTTTGGAAGATTATGAGGAAATATTCCAACTCAACTATAAAAGGGAAAGTTGCACTCTTGATCCTAAATAAATTAAGCTAGTCCTTCTTACAGGGATCAAGGAATATCTCATAGAAACCCTAAACTTGTTGTCAAGAGTGGACATCTATCAGCTACCCTATGATGATATGAAGATAGTTTTAAAAAATCATTTTAGGGTAGCCAGAAAGAATGGTAGGGCTAGTCATGCTTTGGCTAGTTCATCCTCCTCCAACCCATCCATAAAACGTGAAATCGGGAACATGTTGGAAGAATTCAAGAGTGAAATGTTGCATACCCTTGCTCTACAACTAGACACTATGGAGATCAAGATGAAGCAGGGGGAAGTAGAAAGAGCCTTAGTTATCTTCTATCCTAGATGCACCAGAAGGCATCGTAAGAATGAATGTCCATTGAGTCTTATAAAAATATGATTTTTCTATGAGGAGAACCACTCCATAGGCAAGTGCCCTTATCTGCCTAGATTGAAATTTGTGTATCAAGGAACAGAAGGGGTGACTGAACAACTCTTCTATATCAATGAAAGGAGGCCTCAAGGACCTTGGCCATACCAACAAGGCATGCATGGGGCATCCTATTCACATTACAACCCTAACTAGAATGCATACATTCCCCCTTGGTGACATCTTTCTCATCCTTCATGATCCACACCTTCTCCCTACTCTTTTTCACCTCAATACCATTCCCAACCTGCCAACCAACCATTTCATGCATATGCTCCTCCACAACCTCCATGGAATGCACCATCTTAGGGGTGGAGGCCCCCCTACAACCAATCTCCAACTTTATTTCCTCCATATCCATCTCAACTACAACTCCATCACCCTGCTCCACCTAAGAACCCTCAAATGTCAAATCAATCAAATCCGAACCAGAACAATAGACAAAAACAACACATTTATAGTAGGGAAGCATCTTACCCTCCCTATGTTCTAGAAATTCAAGAAATCAACCTCATCTCTAGAAAATTTCATCCAGATAATCAGCCTACATCTCCACCTAAGGAGCTTGAAGAGGAAAATGAGGAGAGTGTCCCTCAAGAAAACCCACCACCTTTTCCTGAGAGATTAATCCATTGTGTCCAACACAACCCAAAAGAGACTGAACATCTAGGTGAATTGAAGAACCTGTGTGCTAAAATCATGCTCCTCCAAGCTATCAAGGATGTCCTCATCTACAACAATTTAATAAAGGAGAAACGTTTCAAACATCCTGGGAGGTGAAAGAAAGATACCCCTATCATTAATTTCATGGGGCAATTGTTTGAATTAATTTTAAGGCAGGTGATTTGCCCACAGTATCTAGATCCTGGAAGTCCTATGGTAGATGTGAACATCGATGTTATCATTGTCCCCCATACCTTGATCAACCTTGGGGCTACCATCAATGTGATGACTAAGGAGATTATGCTTAAACTGAATCTCCAAGGATCATTAAGAACGACCACAATAGTCTTGCAACTTGTAGACAGGTTCACAGTAGCTCCTAAGGGAGTTTTTGAGGATTTGATGCTTCCTGGGAATACCATGGTGACTTCTTAGTTCTCCAACCTATCACCAAGTTCAATGGTTATCCTCTCATCCTTGGAAGGCCATGGTTAGGCACTATTTATGCTTACATAAGTTGCAGGGCTAGGAATATGACCATTAAAAATGGGCATTTGTCCAAAGAATTGGTCTTGCACCCTCCTTCCAAACTATCTATGGAGCATGAATTACCTTTATAGTTATAAGAGGAGGAAGATGAAGTCTACTCTTCCCCAAGTTTTACCCTACATGTTATTATAGGAGGGGGGAAATCTAATGAAGATGACCTAATTAAGAAAATCTTCCAGAATCAACCCCCCAACACCATCTCTCTTAAGGAGTTAGTGAAGAAAGATTAAGATAACCCTTGGAGTAATTTGTGCCTAGCTCACTCAAGTCCTACTCATGTCAAGATTATGGAATTTGGTGTAGAAACAACATTGAAAATCAACCCCTCTCTCTTTGCACATAAGGAAGAGGAGTTATGTAAAATGCTAAGAAATCATATGGATACCTTTTCCTAGACTTACAAGGAAATGAAGGGAGTGCAACATTCAGTGTGTACTCGGCACATTTACATCAAGGAAGGCTGCAAGCTAGTGCACCAACCTCAGAGGAGAATGAACCAAATCCTCAAGGATATAGTCAAAGAATAACTACCGAAGTTATTGGATGCAGTGTCCATTTACCCCATCCCAAATAGTGATTGGGTCCCTCCTCTGGTTCTGGTTCCAAAAAAAAATGGGAATTGAAGGCTTTGTGTGGACTACAGAGAGCTAAACAAAGCCAAAAAAAGGGACCATTTCCCTCAACCTTTCATTGACCAAGTATTAGATGGTTTGGCAGGAAAGAAGTTCTTCTCTTTCCTCAATGGATTCAATCATTACAATCAGATATAGATCCGCCCATAGGAAGAAGATAAAACCACCTTCACCTATCCCTAGGGTACCTTTTCTTATAGGGTCATTTCTTTTGGATTATGCAATGCCCCTGCCACTTTTTCGAGGGCAGTCATGAGCATCTTTGTAGAGATAGTTCATGACTCTGTGGAAATTTATATGGATGATTTCACCCCATATGGGTGTGATTTCCTAGAGGCCTTCTCTAATCTGGGAGAAGTATTAAACAAATGCCGCTAAATGAACTTATCCCTTAGTCCTGAGAAGTGTGAGTTCTTGATGACTGTAGGGATAGTTATAGGTCACTCAATATCCCAAGAGGGACTGCAAGTGGACCCAAATAAGATAGCTATCATAAAGAGGGTCCCTACTCCTCAAAAGAAGAGGGATGTTAGAAGTTTTTTTGGTTTAGTTACATACTATAGGAGATTCATAAAATAATTCATTGAGGTAGCCTCACCTTTGTTTGGACTATTGGCCAAAGACTCTGAATTTTTATGGTTAGAATTCTGCCAAGAGGCCCTCGAGACCCTAAAGGACAATTTCACTACTATACCTATACTCTGAGGCCGAAATTGGGCTCCTCCTTTACACATCCATGATGAGGCCTCTGGAAAAGCTATAGGAGTGGCTTTGAACTATACTATGACTAATAAGAGCTCCTAAGTGTTGTCCATTTCTTGAATAAATTTAGACTTTACATCACTAGCTACCACACCTTTGTGCATACTAACCATGATGTTGTTAAATATTTGATGAAGAAACCTGATGTGAATGCCTGAATTATTAGACGATTTCTTTTGTTACAACAATTTGATCTAACTATCATTGATAAGCCTGACAGAGAAAATGTAGTTGCATACTTTTTGTCCATATCGGCTTTTCCTGCATGTGAGGAAGGAATGGTTGATGACCAGCTGCTAGATGAGAATTTATTCACTATTTCAGTTCCGTCTTTGTGATTTTCTCACATAGGAAACTACTTAGTAGTTGCATAGTTCTCTCCAAAATTTTCTTGCAAGGAAAAGAGAAAAGTTATAAGGAAAAGCATCCCATTCACTTGGATTGAGGGAAATATCTTCAAGCTAGGCCCAGATCAAATTTTGGGAAGGTGTGTCAGGGAGGAGGAATTTTTTGACATCCTTCTACCCTCTCATGATGGGCCTTGTGGAGGTAACTTTGCAGCCAAAAGGGCAGCCTTGAAGGTAATGCAAGTTGGCTACTATTGGCTGACTCTCTGCCAAGATGCAAGAAGATGTACTAGCCAATATGGCCGGTGCTAAAGGGATGAAATTCCTTTGCAACCTCAAGTGACCTTTGAGCCATTTCACAAGTGGGGCATGGATTTCATCAGGCCCACTGATCCATCATTAGGACAGAAAAAGTACATAATTGTGTGCACTGACTACTTGACAAAGTGGGCAAAAACCAAGGTAGTCAAGGTAGCCATAGAAGAGAAAGTGGTTGAGTTCTTGAGGGAGAATGAATTTTACAAGTTTGGATACCCTAAACAGATAGCCATTGATAAAGGAACTTAATTCACCTCACAAATGATTGAGAATTTGTTAAGCCAACATAAGATAAAGCATAAGAAATAAACTCCTTACCACACTTTAGGCCAATGTACAAGTAGAAGTTACCAATAGAACATTGTAAAGCATTCTCAAAAAGGTGGAGAGAAGTAGTAGGAAGGATTGGGTTGACAGACTAGTGGAGGTCACTTAGGCCTATAATACAACTTGGAAGACAGCCACTATCTTCACCCATTATGACTTGGTCTATAGGAATAAGGCTCTTCTCTCCATTGACTTTGAGTACAACACTTTAAGAATGGTAGCACATTTGGATTTGGATGTTATAAGGGCACAATGATAGAGGCTTCTCCAGCTTAATAGGTTAGATGAACTTACGATGCATACCCTCTTGCACACAAAGGTGACTCAAGTGCAAAGAAAGGTTTGTCATGAAAAAAATGTCAAACACAAATTGTTTGAAGAAGGTGATTGCACTCTACTCTATGACTCCAGGTTCAAGGATTTCAAAGACAAGTTGATGACCAGATGGCTGGGCCCATATGTGATAGAAAAGAGTCATGATAATGGGAATCTCTAGATAAGAACCATTGATGAAGAAGGTATCCCCTTGCTTGTCAATGGGTATAGAATGAAATCCTACAAAAATCCTTTGTCAAAGGAAGAGTTCGTCAGTAGTATCAATAAGGCAGTAATGGTGATTGAAGGAGTCTCGACTTCCACCCCACCAAATTCTTGAAAACTATTGAATTTTTACAAAAAGAGAAAAAAACAATAAGGGACCTAGGTGAAAACCTCCATGAGGAACCTAAGGCTCACTTTTCGGTTAGAAACCTCCTTGAGGCAGCCCAAGGGTGAAACAAAAAATAAAAATTAAAGACCCCTAGGTGAAAACCTCCATTGAGGTGCGTAGGCCAGGGAAACAGGTTGAAGACCTCCTTTGAGGCGATCTGGTTATCCTTAAAAAAAAAAAGAGAAAAAATAAAAACAAAAATGTAATGGAAGGGACCTCAAACCTGCCCACTTATAACAATTCCTTGTTTTTGTAGGTTTTCAAGAAAATAATGGACAAAACTTTCAGAGGGAAGAAAGCCATGCAAAACCCCATTCTTCCTTCATTCATTTCATATCTTCCATGACCTCCATGTCTCATTGTTGGCTTGAAGGGACCTGACCCAGGTTCAATGTTAGTTAGCCAAAAAAGTCCCTACACTACTGGCCCTTTCGGCATTAGCCTGGGGAGGGTGGGCTGAAGTCTCACCCAAAGCAGTATAGGGGGATGCTAGAACCAACTTTTTGAACCCTTGAGATGGTTGTGATGTCAATTTATTCCAACTATACCTGCCTTCGTGAAGGTGGCTTCACACTATGTTCTATCGTTCAATACCTTCGCGATATGTTACAATCGACTTTCCCGCAGCCCTAACCAGGGGCTAAAGTCCTTTCACACTACTAGGGTAGCAAACTATGCTAATTCTCAAAATAGGCTAAGTATCTTACTTATCTTATTGAAAAATATTAATTATATTCATGTAAACAAATGTTCTTACTTCTGTTCACTTAACCAATACAGTTATACACATTCGCGCATCATATTAGCATTAGAAGTGAAATTCATACCCAATATAACAGATGCATAAACGGGAAATAAAGATGCAGAAATGATAGAAACTTACGTTTAGTAATACTTCCATATGATTATATACTTGACTCATCCTACACACTCAATTGCAAGGGTTTGTGCACTTAGCTACGGAATACTAGGCCTCTGCGCACTCAGTTGCAGAGGCTCTACCTAGGCTATGACCCAAAAATTAGACTTAAAATTCAAAATTATCTCGCATACATCTTCATTATTCAATCCTAGATTAGATTAGATGCCTTTTACTACTGAGAGCTTCACTCTATTTATACAATCCCATGGTCCACAAACAATGGGTAAATCTTCTACAACTAACATTACATTATCAAAATA
>APFE031509337.1:24549-77953 GCA_000404065.3 Pinus taeda | reverse complement strand
CACATTCTAGAAAAATCATCAATGAACAAAATAAAGTATTCTTCTCCACGAGGTGACTTTTTCCTTGTTGGTCCACATAAATTAGTATGGACAAGTTCAAGAGGCTTACTAGCTGTCTTTTTCCATGAAGTGAACTCTGGTTTGCTTACCGATTTGACATGGTTTTCATATGGTATTTTCTGGGATGTTGATATCTGGAAGATCACAAACAACTTTGAGTTTGCATGCTTTTCTTATTTGAGAAAAGCATAGATGTCCCAATCTTCTATGCCACAGCCAGTTTTCATCATTTTTCCGTAGATCGCACTATTGTTCTCCTCTTTTGAGTATGTATAAGTTGTTTGGAGTTCTTATACCTTTGATCACAGTCTCTCCTGTATCAAGCTCACGAACAACACATCCGTTTTATCAAAACAATAGTTCATTTTCTTGATCACACATTTAACTGACACTCAACGAGTTATGCTTTAAACCATCTACATACATAACATTTATAGCTTTAACCTTTTCTTTCAAGAAAAAAAAAAACCTTTACCTTTTATGACAGCTGGAGTGTCATTTCCAAATGAGACATTATTTTCCTTTTCTAAGGCATTAAATGAGTGAAGTTTCTCTTTGTCACCCGTCATGTGTTTGGAGCATCCACTGTCAATGTACCACTGATTTTGTTGTCCTTTTGCATACAAGGCTATATGACATCTTTCTGTTTGACATTCTTTCCTTCTCCATATCTTGGGATTAATTTGTGTTTTCTCCTTTTGAGGTGTTTCCCGAAATCTTCTGCTGCATTCAGATTCTTCATGACCAAAGTTATTACAAATTGAGCATTCTATTTCATTTTCAAGAAGATAAAAGTTATTATAGGAACTTCTCTTGATCCCTGTTATATTCCTTTGATTTTCTGCTTCTCTAATCATGGTGGTTTCGTAAGCAATGCATTGAGCAGATTTGTGCCCAAAATTATGACATGAAAAACATTTCCCATTGAAGAAGTTTCAATGACTATTGGATCTATTTACCTGTTGATTGTAGTTTCTATTGATATTAATTTTTGGAGAAAATAGAGTATGATTTTCTTGAGGTTGGTTGTGGCTTCTATTGATTTTCATCCTTGGATAAAATTGAGTACGATTTACTAGGTGATCAGCTTTATCCCTTTGTTAACGACTTTCATATTGTTCATTGGTCTTCACTGCATCAACATATCTTTTGGTGGAGGTTAACAACTTCTGTGATTGAGGTGCTTCTTTAATATATCCAAGACCTCTCTTTATCAGTGGAGAACACTAAACTTTGATAATTTCATTTAAACTTTATGATCCTTTAGCAAATCTAAGATTGAGAGATTTTGTTTTCTCAAGATCGTTTCTTAGACCCACAATTTCACATTCTAGTTTTTCATTGTGTTTTTGTTTGCAACAAGCTGGTATGTCAAGGTATCTATGATCATATTCTTTTCTTCTAAACAGATTTTGAGTTTAGATATTTATTCATGAAATGTTTCCTCTTCTAAAGCATCCCAAAAATCATCATCGTCATAAGCCATGAGAAGTTTATAATCATCACTATTAGATAAACCATCACTATCCTCTTCTAAACCATCCCCAAAAACATTGTTATCATCAGCCATGAGAAGTTTGTAATCTTGTCCAGTTTCATCTTCATCACTATTAGATAAACCATCGCTATCTTCATGAGTATAGTAACTCCTTCTATTCAGAACTTGTTTCCTATTCCCTTTTGCATATTCCTTTCCTTTTTCATATTTATCTTTATGAGGACATCTGGCAGCATAATGACCGACTCTGCCACAAGAAAAGCATTTGAAAGGTAGCTTACCTATGAACTTTCCAGAAACCCATTGATGCTTCTTGAAAAAATTTACCTCACCTTCCTCTTCTGAAATATGTCCCGATTCATTGTGTTCTTCCTTTTCTTTTCCTTTTGTTTAAGCTTTAAATGCGGCTTCTCACATATCTAATGGACCTACTTTTCTCATCTCAAAAGTAGTTAGGATTCCATGAAGCTGTGTCATAATGATATTCTGGAGATCATGTTTTTCTTTTATGGCATACACTTTTGATTCAAATTTAGTAGACAAGAATCTCAAAATTTTCTCAACTAAGGTAACTTCCTTTATTTCTTCACCTAGATTCTTCATACAATTAGCAACCTCATATATACGTAAGAAGTAACTAGCTATACTCTCATCACTATGGATCTTAAGAGTTTCCTATTGAATTTTGAGAGTTTGAAGGTTGGCACATTTTACTTGAGAGTCTCCTTCGTAGCTTTGAATGATTTTGTTCCATACCTCTTTGGCTGATTTGAGCTGCATGACTTTGATAAACTCTAATTGTGACAAACTTTCCAATAAAGTATTGACAACTTTGGCATTGGTTTCATATTGATTTTTATCTGTCGTGTCTATAGGAATTGTTGTTGGACATATATATCCTCCTTCCACAATTTCCCAGACATCTATTCCAAGAGATTGTAGATAGGTTGTGGTTGTTATTTTCCAATAAACAAAGTTGCTCCCATCGAAGATTAGCGGTATGATGGATCCCATGCTTTTGTGATTATTCATCTTGATGGACCTCCCTTTAAGCGATCAAGTTTCTTCTAATGGACTTGCTCTGATACCAATTGTTGGAAATAATACTGAGAGGGAGGTGAATCAATATTATCAGATCAATAATTTTATTTTCCAAACACATTTATATATGCTACTTCAATGAAGTGAACTAGTGTGTACACGCAACTGTGATTCAAGAAACCAACGTATATCCATAGAACTTGTGATTTAGAAAATTTATCATGTGTTTATCTTAAAACAGTACATTAATAACTTATTATATAGTGCAGTAAAGGCAGAATAAAGCATCACACATAAGCAACACACATGGACACCAAGATTTAAGGTGGAAACCTAATGTGGGTGAAAACAACCTACTGATGTCGTCTCTATCTTCTTTTAATAATAAGAAAATATGTTTACAATCTTGTACTGGTGCAGACTCATACCAGTGTGTGGGCATCCACCTGTAGAAGGCTACAACCTTCTCTCATTTTCCAACTTCTACTGGAAGGGAGCTACAACCCCCTAGCTCTAGTACTAGCCAATATGTTTACTAGTATGTAGGCGCCGACCTACAGAAGGCTACGACCTTCTTTCTTCTTCCAGGGACCATGTTTCATGAATTTTTAGACTGGATACTCCTGGATCACAACACCAAAATATGAAGGCCACGTTTCATCCAATTTTCATACTTGACCCATCAAAAACTTTTTAAACTTAAACTACATCAACCAACATTCAGTTAATCTGGGCAATCAGATCACTATCACCAAAACACTGTACTGAATCCAGAACCCTACATCATCATTCAAAACCAACTGTAACCTTAAAAATCATGCATTAGAGTGTATACGGTACTTAGCTGGACCTAAACTGCACGTATACGCTACTTCCGTTAATCGAAATTGCGTATACCTTCAAAACTACATCAAACATAAACTTTTGAATCAAGTCTATACCAACCAACAATATACTGAATATCTACTATCAACTTATAGATCTTTACACAGGCAGGGACAGAGATAACTTCTTCTCACTTATAAAATCAATCAATGAAATGCCAGCCTCCTTACGCATTCAATTTTACATTCAGATCTAAGAAGACTTCATTGATAAACAACATTAAAACAACACAATTTGATCAGATAGATCAGTCAGATCTAAAAAAGAAGCTTTTCTTTTGTATACGCTACTTGAAAGAACAAAACCTGTGTATATATGCTCTTTAGCTGAGACGAACCTGCATACAGATATGCAAATATTGACTCAGAAATTTGCTACAATTCTAGACTTCAGACAAACCAAGATCATGGTAGGTAACGAATAAAATAGGTGGAAAACATTAGATCTAGTCTCAACCAATATCAAATCATTCAAGAATAAGTCATTTCAGGTCTCATGATCCTGATCTAATATTGAACTCATGGTGCACATGAATATTTTAGATCTAGTCCCAAACATAACCATGGAACATAAAATATACCTCAGATAGAAGTATTCCTTAGAATTTTATTACTTGCACACCTGACCTTATGATCTTCTCCTCTTTATATAGCTTTAGGCCCTTTGTCAATAACTTGGACCAAAACTGCTTAGGACCAATACCTTGGACTAAAACCTTGATTTCCGTCCCATACGCACTTCTCCCTTTGTGAAAGTACATGTATATGTATACACTCTTTTTGATAATTGTTCCCGTGTGTATACACTACTTTGACAAAGTGAACCAGTGTATACCTCTCTTTCTTCAATCTCTGGAGTCTGATCTATAATGATATTTTGTTAACCTGTTGCACTGTGAATTGTCATCTGCGTGAGTTGCCATCAAGGAAAACACCTATATCATAATGACAACAAGCCCCCCAACACAAACATCATGATTCACCCTCGAGTCACTCTACGGGTGCGAAGATCATAGCATGAAGACCTCCCAGATCTATTTGGATTCCTTCAAGTTTGGCAGTGCACTGAGCGACTATCTGCTGCCTCCATGCATTGTTCGGTGACTACTGCTATTGAACTACTACCTTGAATCCTCTCCTAAGTTGCTTGCAGTTGCACGAGCTTTGCTTCAATGGAGGTTGTAATTGTATAAGCCTCATCGATCCATGGCTGTAGGCGGACTTTTAAGACTAATTCCTTATGCCAAGCAGCATCCACTTGTTCCTTGAGCACATTTGCCTCATGCAACCTTGCTAGCCTCTATGATAGGCCAACCATCTACGCGGTCCATTTTACCTCATCATATTTTTGTTGCAGCTCGTGTGCCTCTCCCTCTAGGCACTCTATTTTCGGATCCTCCTGCAGGGTGGTTATGACCTAAAATGATTGTTCGAACAACTTAATGTAGTCTGTCACTGCACTGTCAACCACGGCCATTGTTGTTGTGACTGCGGTGGTACATTGTTCTCTCACCTCCGTTAGAGTTGAAGGCTAAGCCTTCAACTGCAATTCTGCAATCTACAAGTTCAGCTCTAGCTGAACCCTGGCCATCTCTTCTCCTGCGTTGCACACCCGTGAGGCTAAATTATGGACAGATGCCTCCACCAGTGCCTCTGGTTGAACAGCCAACTCCGGGACCATTTGGCAGGCTTCCTCCATAGCCTGCATTATCTACGTGTTCTGCTCCACTACTTCGTTGCGTTACGGGCTTTGTTATCACTCATATTTTCGTTGAATTTGTTAGAAGAAGGAAAGGGGTCTGAGATAACCACAAACAAATCATTTAAGTACAGAACCTAGCAAATCTATACCTAGAGAGGGCTCTCTCTTTGTCATCTAGCTTTGTTTATGGGATATTAGGCTAGTTGTGAAAGCTTGGGGGTTTTGATTTTGTTTGCTAGTGGAATTTAGGAGCAGATGGATAAAACAAGGTATTTTAGGCTATTAGGTTATGGAGTCAACTGAGGATGGCTTAACTGGATCAGGTTGACTCAACAAAGGAGGGCTTCACAGGGAAAGATAGCTACATAAGAGACAAATGATAGCTTAAAAGGGGGAAATGGTCTTGAAATGGAGAAAGGGAAATTAAGAATCCTTCAACAAAGTTCAAGATGAGCGAAGGTGGGTGCTCATTAACAAAAAGCAATTAAGAATTTTTTGTTAAACGGTCATAGTGATAAACGAAAAAGTAGGGAGAAATTAAGAATTCCCTACCTCTGATAGCTTGGAGGAAAACATTAAGAATATAAATGTTTTTAAAGACCGAATGCAATAAAGCTCTTTCTAAAATATAATTTTTCATTTATCATTCAAACATGAAACAATTATGAATATTTAAACCAAAAAACTATAAAAATACATAAGATATAGAGTACTTATTTGTTTCTCACTTGACACAGGCATCCTCTAAAACTCCTTTTCTTTATTACTTTGTCCAACCAGCCATACAATAGTTGTTCAACAACACTTCTATTAAAAAATAAAGTGTCTACAGAAATGTCTAAGAATCCACCACAGTACTTTGAATAAGGAAGTAGTTATACATAATTTACATCAAAATATCTCCTAACTAAGAGAGATATACTCTAGGAAAACTAAATATTTTTTACATGAATGTAAAGATAGATGGTCTCGAAAGTAGAAATTGAATGTGAACTGCTTGTTTGTTGTCCCTGTTTTTCTTGAAGGAACCAGAGACAGGTCATATGGATGTGCATCATGTTTCCTTGCTTGTAATTATGTGTTGGATGATTGATTTTACCTTTTCACTGATACTCTTTACCTGTTTTACCATCATTCATCCTTTTTTACCAAAATTGACTATGGTAAATACTTCAATTTACTTCACTTTTTACCATGGTAAATCATAAGATGTCTGTCATGCTGGCCCACCAATCATCTCTTGGTATTCTTGTCCTTATCAGTTTTCTATAGATTTCATCTGCTTCTATGTATTTTACAAAATTTGGTTGTACTGGAAACAAAAGCCTCACTTCATGCTCAATATAAAAAAGGTTATCCAAGCTATCATAGAGAACTCTCCTTGTGGGCAATGCCTTAGGTGTAGATCAACTGGCAGATGAACTAGCTTGACTGTTAGCTTGCTGATATAATTTGTTGACATAATCATCCTAAATCATTATCTTGTCGTTGATAACTAAAGGACTTGGAAGTCCTTTACTTTGTAAGATGCCAAATTTCCCCATAAATTCATTTATGTCTTCCTACATATTTTGACATTTGCGTTCCAGGGTTTGCATTAAACTCCTTTTGGTCAATACTTTCTTTATTTCAAGGATGGTACCAGTCCTATCCTCATTGTTTAACTGTTCCAACTGATACATATTTCTACTATTTAGATAGTTTATTAATCTGATAGCTTCTTCAGGCTTCCTTCCTAGTTCTTCCTTGGTTTTTTCAATCTCTTGAAGAGCAACTTTCACTAAGTCAATTTTTTCAAAAATGATTTGAATTGATGACCAAATATCATTTATTGATTAAATGATATTGGTCCATAATATCTTTTTTATATCAGTCAAATGCTTTTCAAACGTAAGATCTTTTTCTAGTGTTTCAATCTATTGATTCGAGCCTTTGTTTTTCTCATCTCTTCAAAAAAATTGAATTTTGATACATCATATTTTTGCTCTAAAGCAATGAATTTCAACATTACTTTTTGCAGTTCAGTGACTTGGAGCTTCATTTCCTCCATGCGCTTGATCAACATTTTTGTGCTCTGACATGAGGTTCTTGCCTGTGATGTACTTGTACCTATTGCTTCTATCATTTTAGCTGTTGGTAAAGGGACATTTGGTGCTCGAGCAGTTGCCAATGTGAAAGGGACTGTTGTAGAAACCACTGGCACTACATTCTGAGGCTGGGAGGTTGACTCACTCTGCCTGCTTTATAGTGTTTTATCTAATTCTTGCTCTGTCTCTTTTAGTTGCTTATTTAGCTTAAGGACTAGGTCCATAAGCTCTTCTTCATTCTTCTTCTCAATAACTTCAGTAATCTGTGCGTGAATGAGTGGTGGAAATCTCAACTGCTTTCTTAGTGCAGCTATATATTCATTTTTTTTCTTTATTAGGCTCTCTTTAGCCTTGATATCCTTTGGGTTATGGCCTAGATCAATAATCAAATCCTCCAATGATTTGATTCTATCATCCTTCGCCTGTGAGGAGGCCTTTTCTAGTTGAAATTGGGCAGTAATGTTGTTTAGTGAATTCTGCAACCTATGTGCCATCATTGCCTTGCTTGTCAGTGTAGAATAAACCATCTCCCTTTTTTTCTTATGCATTTCTATTTGATACATGGGGTGGATATCTTTATATAAGACCTCAAAATCAGTCTTGAGGTATTTCACAAGTGACTTGGGTTACTATACTATGGGCTTTAGAAAGCTCATCTATAGTTTCCCTTATTTGATGTCATAAGCTGACATCAACCTGGTTTGATTTGTAGGGGCCAATCTTCAAGTATTGAGTGTACGCTTGGGCATTTAGCTGCTCATTCTTGGTCTGTATCTCCTTGAATTTCCCTTTTATATCTATGGTCTTGGCAGATGAAGATCTAAAAGATGAAACTTCGGTACTTTCCTGTCTTTCAAGCTCTTGCCTTTATGAACTGGAAGGTTTCCCACCTGTTGGGAATGTATGTAGACTGTCTCCACCTTCTTTCCTAAAACTCCCTATTGTTTCCTCAAAGAATTCTTCCTCTGAATATGGATTTAGCCTATGCCTCTTAACACCAAGTTGGTTTGAAGTACCACTGGTAAGGGTAGCTACTTCCCTGTCTCTTTTTTGGCTCTTTTCCTCTTTCAGAGGAGTCTGCAAAATGGTGGGGGTTCCCAGATTAACGTGAGCTAGATGGGGTTGTGGTGGAGCCTGTTCTTCAGAGATTTCAGGCTGCTCTGACATCTCTAGTTGTTCTGATGCTGGAGTACTTTTTCCCTGGTCTTGCTCCTATGGTGGTTCTACTAGGGGTGCACTAGTTTCCTGTGTGTGCCTTTGAGAAGTCTTTCCTGTAGAGGCACTAGGCTCTGGTGTTGGCTTTTGAGTGGATCCAACTGGTACCTGTTCACACGAGTCTAGGTCAAGTCCCTTTTCTAAGTCTTTCATGCCATTCTCTACATCAACTTGATCACTATCCATTTCAACTCGAGTTCCTTCCCTCCATTCCTCCATATTTTCATACTGTTGTATTTTTGAGATTCTGTGATGGATATATGGTGATAGCTTATGTTTCATTGTTCTATCACAAATGAAGCCTTGTGGATCATATCTCCAACCAAAGTTCCTTTTTAGTCTCATTTTTTCTAGGTTTTCTTCTGCTCTTTTGCATGCTTCTCTATTAATACAAACAAATGGGCCCAAGTGATTTTTAATTCTCAATGGTGCTTTCTTCTTGGCCTTGGTTAAATGAGTCTGATCAGAGTTTAACATTTTCCTATAATATTCCAGGGCAAACAACCTCATAGGAGCATACTTTGGTAGTTTGAATGGAGGGAGTTCACAACCATAAATTCTGATCTCTATGTGATTCTGGTACAAGTACCATTCACATATCTTGTACTGCTTAGATAGCTGAAGGATTCTTTTGATTTCATCATTAATCCTAGGAGGAGGACTTCACGTCAGCATCGTGGTCACTGGGTAGACAAACTGGTCAATGAATTGATTGTATGAAAAGGGACAAGTATGTGAATAATGGAAGATGGAAGTCCAAAAAATGACTGGTGTGGGATTACCCTTTGTGTCAAGTTTGTTTGCAGAGAATGGGAACTTGTCAGACTAATAGTAAAGGAAAATGTGATATATGAATGTAGAATACTTGAATACCTTTTCATTTTCTAGCCTCATGAACTGGTCATGGATTTTCTCAGCAATGAAAGCAGCATAGTTATGTTTGACCGCAGGGGATTGACCAAGGGTAAAATGGACATTAAAATTAGAGTCAATTCATCCACATATTCACTAGTATTGAAACCCATGCTTGCAACTATCGTATTAACTATATTTTTGCCTATATGTGTGAAGAAAGATGCTACACAGGGAGGAGTATCTTTGGGTTGATGTTGTTTATCCATAAAAGTCTAGCAAAGGTGACTGAGTTCGGACTGGGACAATTTAGATGATTTCTCTAGTAATTCTCCAAGGGAAATGTGGGTGAGGTCTTGAATGGGCTAAAACTATAAAATTTCATTGATTGAATATGTAGTAATTATGAAAAGAACAATTTGATTAGGGGAAATTATTGCTCTGAGGGTGGGATTATAATTGGCGTGACATTGATGGATAATTTCAGGGAAAATGCACACAGAGGGGAGCATGTACTTTGGGAGATTTGATTCCCACAATCCTATGGTATTAGAGCCATTCATGTAATTTTCCCAGGATTGAAAAAATACTTTCAAGGAATTTTCTTCAGTTACAAGGTCTTTTATTTGAAAATATTTATCTGTGAAGGGCAGATAATCCAATGTTAAGTAAACTTAACTCGAGATAGAGTCAAAGTTGACCAGGTTAAACAAGTGATGGTTTTGGGGCAGATGGTATTGTGCACCCATAGTATTATGCCCATGGTATTATATGTAATGGAGCTTATAAAATGCTAGAAGGACTTTATTGTAATGTAAGACCTGGAGGTGAGTGGTGAAGGCTAACTTGGTTGGATTAGCCAGAGTTTTGGCCAATGCTAATAAGATCTTATTAGGTTGGGTTTTTCCCTGGATTTGGGGTTTTCCCGGATAAACATTTGTGTATAACATAAATAATTACTGAGAGGAATAAATATAAAAATAACCAGCAACAACCATAAACACATAAACACAAATGTTTATCTGGTAAAACCCCACATCTAGGGAAAAACCCAACCTAATAAAATCTTACTAGCATTGGCCAAAACCTTGGCCAATCCAACCAAATGAGCCTTCACCACTCACCTACAGGTCTTACATTACATTGAAGTCCTTCCAGCATTTTATAAGCTCCATTACATATAATACCATAGGCATAATACTATGGGTGCACAATACCATGTGCCCCAAAACCATCACTTGTTTAACCTGGTCAACTTTGAATCTATCCCGAGTCAAGTTTACCTAACAATTCCCCCCTTAAACTTGACTTGGGGTTCCTTGACTAACTCCAGCCAAAGCTACTAAGTGAGACAATCCCACTCACTCTAGCTCTTACCCCACTCAGAGTTTTTACTCGGGGTATTGTTAACCCGACATCCCCCCATCACCTAGGTCTGACCCAGACTTTACTGTTAATCACCGAGGGGTACACATGCCTTACCAGGTCTTACAGTAGTATGCCCATTTACATGCAATAATTTGACTTCATTAAATTTTTTTTTTCGTTTATTGCTGTTGTGATTCTGATCCATCCTCTCTCAATTTGATTCACCCAAAAACTTCTATCAAACCACTCCAACTATGAGCTCGATGAGAACCTCGTAGATTTTATTATTATTATTATTAAAACCTCTTACAATTATGGCATTGGTTTTATTGCCTACCAAATTCCCTCGGATGTTTGCAGACCACCAATGTCTCTGCTTGCACATCTACGCTTCATTTATGACCCTCTTGGACTAGCATCTTATTGCTGTTGATCACTAAGTCTCAGCAGTGTTACCACTATTATTCTCTTTCTCCATCAAGAAACACTCCATGGAGCTACCATGGAATATGTTATCACCAAAGCCACATGCCGCACAAAAGCAAAAACTTCTATTAATCATGTCATTTCTTAAATCTTGGACATTTTCCGAGTCTTTCATTCTCGGCCATCACCACCTTTGACAACGTCTGTTCTCAGCCTTACTGCTCTTCAAGAATACACTCATTTTCAATGAAAACCACATTTCTAGCATTCAGCATGAGAATTCCAGTAGTGCCATTGATGCCACCAATTTATTTTCTTTATTCATGTTCGACTCTGTGTGGGCAGGGTGGAAGGGTGATTGGGACCCGAAGAAGATGAGGGATCGCTGAAAGAAGGAGGCAGCCCGCCGATCTAATCCACAGATCCACATTAGCCCTAACCAGATCTGACTTCTTTTCATACGCAAATACGTTGACAATCAAACTCTACATAGCAGATCCATTCTCTTATCACGCAAATTTATCTATCCACCAGGTTTTCGACCAACATCGTTGATCCAGATCCATACCAAATATGAATTCAATTATCTCTTTAACCATTTTCAACGGTGTTCTCGAGAGCAATAAAAACAAACTTCTATGCTGATCCTTTTATCCATTGGGCTAAAATAAATCCTTCACTGAAGGCGTACATTAGAAGCCTAAACCCTCAACCATGGCTCTGATATCAGTTGTTAAGAAATTTACTGCTTAACATAAATAATTACTGAGAGGAATAAATATAAAAATAACCAGCGACAATCATAAACACAAATGTTTATTCGGGAAGACCCCAAATCCTGGAAAAACCCAACCTAATAAGATCTTATTAGCATTGGCCAAAACTCTGGCCAATCCGACCAAGTGAGCCTTCAGCACTCACCTCCAGGTCTTACATTACAATGAAGTCCTTCTAGCATTTTATAAGCTCCATTACATATAATACCATGGGCAAAATACTATGGGTGCATAATACCATGTGCCCCAAAACCATCATTGTTTAACCTGGTCAACTTTGACTCTATCCTGAGTCAATTTTACTTAATTTCCAAATCTCTGTGGGGGGTAGTGATAGGAGCTATACTGAGGGACACAGGGGTTTCCATTATAGTTCTTGTGGATTCAGATAGGAAAATGGGGTTTTTAAGTAGAATTGGTGAAAATAGAGGGTCCTGGGAGTCTTCAATTCTAAATTCTGCAACTGGATTCTAATGAATTTGGGCTTTTTCAAAGTAATTGCAAAGAAAATAAAGTATTTACAGGGTTTCTGAAAGGAAACTGGAAATACCTATTTTTAAGTGATGGGCAATGGAGTGCAGGTTCACTGGGTGAAAATGGTGGAGTACAATGATGTTGAACTACAAGTTTCCAAGTGGCTGACAGTTGGGCGTACGAACCAGTTGAATTCAACGTTCAGGTTGCATGCATGTGCTTTCAGAATAAGGACGAAAATTTGTTTTAACTTTGTTTTTATGCAAAGTCAAAGATTTTGGTGGGTTTGGGATTTGGATAGATGGCTTCAGTGGGGAGGCGATTTGAAATTTTGTCTTTAGTGGGAAGCAGTAAGTGGGTTTCATCACACCGCTAGTGGAGGTTAACTGGAATTTCAGCGAGATCGTGCGATTCCATATGCTGCTTAATAGGTAGCAATGGTACTATTCATGAAACTACTCACCATCGCACGCTAAATGTCAACCACGGAGGTCAGTGTGATATGGGCGATGACTGTTGGATCTACAGGATCCAATCGGACGGTTGTGAGGGAGGTGAAACGGTAGAATGTTAACAGAGGGTGGACCCAATATTAATTACAGTAATTAATCATATCGGGGGTGATTCACTTGGTTATTGAGTTATTAATTAGTCCAAATGACATAACTAATCCTCATTAAATGGTGGCGGGGTTGGGTTCTTAATTAACTACGGATTAGTTAATTAATCCCATTTATTGTTTGATTTAGGGTTATATTTAACCATCGGGGTGGGGTATGTAAAACTTTGGAGTTTTTGTATAATATAATAATATGGACATGGAAATATGTTTTTATAGGTGAATTATATAATAAGCATTAGTTAGTGGTTAATATGAATTTATGGAATGTGAAATGTGCGATAGGTTTAAAACATTTTCATCATCCACATTTAAAACTTAGGCTAAGTGAATATGAGGGTTTATATGGAGAGTGTTTTATTTCCCCTTAATAAAATAGGATTTTGCTTAGGAAAAGCTCTATTAGGGAAATGAACAACTTACAAACAAGGGTGAATTACTTAGGCATTATAAATTATTGGGCTGAGGGTCCTGGCCCTCCAAAAGTTAGAGAAATGCTCTGAGCCCCTCTAACTTTGATAATTACCTTTAGTACTTAGGGAATTAGCGAAGATTTTTAGGGGAATGAGTAGGAAAATTAATTATTTTGACTTTGAATGTTGATGTGCCTTCCATGTGATACATGCATTTGCATAATGATGAAAGTAAAATATTTAAACATTTAAACTTATCATTCACTACATATTTATTCTGCAACCATCATCTACCTACCCTACCTAATTTACCCTTTCATTTTCACTTCTTATTAGGGTGCACTTAGATTGGAAAACCCTTATCAAACTTTCTTTTCTTTTACATATAGATATCTATCTAAGTCTACACTTATTACATCCAACGGCTCAGATTAAACTGTTGAGCTCCTTTTATTCACTCTACCTATCTACTTATTTGCCAAGATTGAACTATTTCGTCAGACCTTTTTTCTCTATTTCTACAACATGAAATTGAAAATATGAATTAGTCAAGCTTAAACTATTTGACTATTCATGAATTGTGGCATAATTGACAATATGCACACAATTTTTATTATACAAGAGTAAAAGAGTAGTGGCATTTAGACTTGCACACTTTCCTAGTTTTTTCTTTTTGTTGGGGTTCATTTTCTTTCATTTTTGGACCTCTTTTTATTATTTTCACCCTTTTATTCTTTTTCTAGGGTATACCCTCTTTACATTTTTTGATTTCTTTTTTTTACAAATGTGGAAAACCTTTGCAACAAGTAAAGGGATGAACATATTTCAAAGCTAAACCAAGTCAATCATGGTATATGACACCTATTGGTATAGGGGCATAATAGTGGCTGCACTTGGGGATGGCTTTTCCTGGTGGAAAGTCAAGAACAGTAGATTAGTGGCCTCTGAATGACTGTGATTATGCTCTACAAATCTCTTTTTTCCTACTGCTTTATTGTATGTATGACAGTAATACTTCTGAAGCTTAGGGCCTTCTCTTCGGGCTTCAACTCCAAAATCTTACTGTGCAATCAACACTATGACATTACAAAAGATATAATATGTACTATGAAGAACATGGTAGCATTAGTAAGTAGGATCAAAGTAATTCTTCAACATCTGACCATTGACTGGTCCTTCTTCTACTTCTCTACCATCTAACTCGTTAAGAAAATATGCATTGTTTCCTTTGAAAGCATCGATGATGTATGGTCCTTTCCATAGGATGTCAAACTTCCCATGTTTCCCCTTGCCTTCTCTTCTTGAATCCCATCTTAACACTTTATCTCCAAGGTAGAAATCTTCTACCATGGTTCTTTTGTCTTATATCTTCTTAAGGTTTTCTTGCAACACTTGAGATCTTTGGTACACCTCCTCATTGGTTTGCTGCAAATTGATAGTTTGGTTTATCTGTATTTGAATATCATTAGGTTCCACTTAAGTGTCTTGGAGTATTTTCATGACAGGAACTTGTAATGATGAAGGAAAAGCAACCTCCATACCATATACTAACTCATAGGGACTGGTTCCAATGGATTTTTTGGTTGTAAGTCTGTCTGCCCACAAAGCATTAATTAATTTTTTGTTCCAAGTTTTCTTATTTTGTTCCAACAGTTTTTTGATGATATTAATTAGACTCTTGTTGGAAGATTCTACTAGCCCATTCCCTTGATGGTAGTAGGTTGTGGAATGCCCCACTGTAATGTGATACTTGTTACAGAAATTAATCATTTTCTTTGACTTGAAGGCTGCAGCATTATCAGTAATTATTTTAGTGGGACAACCAAATCTGGACAAAACATTGGTTTCTAGGAAACCTATGATCACAGTTTCATTGGCTTGTCTAGAGGGAATGGCCTCTATCCATTTAGTAAAATAGTTAGTGGCAGTGAGTATCCATTTATGTTGGCCAAATGAGGGTGGATGAATTTCTCCAACGAATTGAAGACCCCATTGTTGAAAAGGTTTCTTGGTCGAAATGGGTTTTAAAGGTAAAGGTAACAATTTTCTTTTGCCTTCAAAGATTTGACATTTATGGAAAGAAGCTACAAATCTCTTCACATCTGCAAACAAGGTTGGTGGATAGAATAATGCCCTTGGGATCTTATCTGTCATTGACTTCCAATAGAGATGTACATGACAGTCTCCTGCATCAAATTCTTGGAGAGCCTTGTCAACTTCATCTTTTAATAAACAATTTAACAAAATTCCTTCATGATTTTTCCAAAAAAGAGTATTATCTAAGATGTAACCTTTGAAGCTTTCATTTTCAAAAACCTACTCTTGGTTCTGGATAACCGTGGAGGAGCCTATAGCTTTTGTAAAACATAAATTACATCAGCATACCAAGGTGAATCTAAAAAAGCATGGTTCATTTGTAGAGTCGCCATCTCCTGCTCGTTATCCAGTTCATTTATGTCTAGGGCTTGACAATTAGTTTCTTCCATGAGTTTGGCTAATCCCTGACATTTTATTAGCTTTGTAGGTTTTATATCTATATCATACTCTCAGATGGTAGCTATCCATTTTCATCTTTTTCCATCAATTCCATCCTGAGTTAGGATATCTTTGACAACTGCATTAGGAACATAAGTTATTACATGAGAGTATAATATGTAAACTCTGAAATCTTTTATAGCTTTTACCAGTGCAAAAGCTTGTTTCTCCATTATTTTTTATTTTAATGACGCATCTATGAGTGCTTTACTAAAAAAGGCTATAGGTTTTTCACATCCTTCATCATCCTTTTATAACAAAACTGCAACTATGGTGTGTTCTGATGCAAAAGAAAGAATGATGAAGTCTCTATCAAATTGTGGACTTGTGAAGACTGGTGTTCTGGCCAAGGAAATTTTGATTCCTTCAAATTATTGCTTGGTCTCTACTGTCTATTTGATGCTTGAATCCTTTTTTAGCATGTTATTTAGTAATCTAATGAGTTCAGCTAAGTTAGAAATGAATTTTCTTAAAAAATTTATCTTCCCTATGAAAGCCTAAAGTTCTTTAATACTTCTTGGATGAGGTATCTCTAGAATAGCTTCGATCCTGGAAGGGTCAATTTGAATTCCATCTTTGGAAATGATGTGACCTAAAAGTTTACTCTCCTCCAAACTGAACAAGAACTTCTTTGGATTCAAAGAAATTCCATATTTTCTGCATTTTAGAAAGACTTGCATGAGATGGTCCAAATGATGTTGATCTAATTTAGAAAAAATAGTAAAATCATCTTGATATATAACAAGAAAATCATGAATTTCTTTGGCAAAGGAAATGTTCACTGCTCTCTTGAAGGTTTCTCCTACGTTTTTTAGTCCAAATGACATTTTGATGTATATGAAAGTACCCCATGGTGTTGTAAACGCAGTTTTCTCTTGGTCATCAAGATGAACCAAAATATGGTTATATCCTGAAAACCCATCTAAAAGTGAAATTATAGAAGAACCCACTACCCTCTACAAAATATGATCCATTTTGGTTAAAGGATAGTTATCTTTAAGAGAGACCTTATTTACATTTCTCAGATCAACACATAACCTTATTTCCCCAGTTTTCTTCCTAGTAGGTACCAAGTTAAACACCCATTCTAAAAATCTAACAGGGGCAATAATACATGCTTCATACATGCATTTGATTTCTTTTTCAATTGAAGGTAATAGCACATGGTTAATTCTTCTAAGTTTTTGTTTAAAGGGCTTTTGATTTTCTTTCAAAGGTATAGTGTGTTGAATAATAGAGGTGTCATAGGATTTCAAATCTTTGTAACTCCAGGCAAAGACATCTTGGAATTCCATCATAAGTTCAACATACTTTAGCTTCTGATCAGGAGGTAAGGACTTTGAAAATTTTATCATTTTTGGATTATCATGTGTTCCTAAGTTGTACTCTTTGATGTCTGCTCTTAATGGCTCCATTTTAGGTTTCTTGGGAATGTCATTGGAATCAAATAGATCTTCTAGAGGAGTTAATCCTTTTGGTAAATGACTGTCCTTTAGATTGATAACCTTTGTTTCTTCTTCAATTATTTCATCTAGGTCCATTTGTTTTAGATCTTGAATTTATTTTCGTGTGAATTATGTGGGATGAAGGATATTCGTTGAATTTTCTTCTGAAATTTTAATTTCTACCTCATTTATTTGATTAGAACTAATAACTGTATCAACATCTATGTTACTGTTAGAAAACTCTTCATCTAAAGTTAAAAAATTATTGATCTTCTTATCATTGTTAAAAACCTACCAGTTCTTCAGATTATCAAGGATGGTTGGACTGTGCCTAATCTTAGCAGTATATTGATGATTATGTTGAAAAGGTAATTTGCAGGTGCTGGAAAGCATGGCCAGACTATGGGCTTGCATGTTCTGTTTTCTAGGGATAGTTGCAAGTTGAGTTTCCCAAAAAGTGTTGAGAATTCCTATGACTGTTCCTCTATAATATCCTAGTCTAGGATCCCTAGTTAAGTATTTTCTTTTAATTTGTTTAATTATTAATTCTGAATCTCCTATGACAGACACCCTGATTGCTCCTAATCTTTTAACAAGTTTAAGACCCAACAAGAGAGCCTTATATTCTGCCATATTATTGGTGCATCTAAAATTTAATCTGTAGGCACGGCCTTCAGCATGATCATTTTCTAAAATGTACATCCAAACTCTTGTTCTTGCCCCTAGTTTATTCACTGAGCCATCAAATTCTAAATGCCAAAGAATTTCATGCTCATAATTGGTGTCTGGGATAGTAGGAACTTATTCAAGCATGGGATGTTGGTTTTCATTTTCGTCTGACTTTTCTTTGTTATCTGATATTTCCTGAATATGAACACTTGATTTTTCTTTTTCAATTTCTTTTGGTTCTGCTGTAAAAACCTCTAAAGTATTGGAAGGACTGGTTTCTGCATTGTAAAGAATGAATGAATCCATATCACAGTGTACTGAGTGATGGGGAAATTTTGGGGTCTTTCCTAACTACTTTACGTATTTCATCAATTTTTCTCTGTATAGTTTCTTTGGTTGTCCAAAAATTGATATAGTAGCATATGACATATCCAATTGAAGAGATCCCTGAAGCTTAGCACCCTAGGATATGGACAATAACATGCCATATTTAGGTGGTATATATGCTACCACTATGTCCATTAAAATTGTTTTTGCAGGGTATTGAACCAATGAAACACACAAGTCTTTTATCAATCCTAAACATCTCACCTGACTAGAATCAAAAGAGAACAGATCTTTGTATGGTCTAGTGATGTCTAGGTCTAGCTTTTCCATTACAAACTTGGGCATGAAATTATGAGATGCCCCAGAGTCAAACATGGCATTGTGAAGAATCTTATCATGTATGTTTAAACTCACATAGAAGGGAGGAATTCCTCCTTCCAATCGTTTTCCATTCAGTTCTGGTCCAAAGATTAATTTGGGCTATCTTCAAAAAGATTAACTGAGTCTTCAGTTCCAGTAATTTTCAGTGATCTATTGGTTCGAGTTCGGTAGGCATCATGTTTATCTAATTCAGATAATGGGACAAATTTTTTTAGCTTACTTACTTTTGTTTCCAAATTAAAGGGTTTTTCTATTTGGGCCTTTGGATTTAGAGCATCAATATTCTCTCTATTTTCAGTGTTTTCTATGTTTTTCTCCTTTTCAGGAGTAGAATCATGATTTGTTGATTCTCCTAGATCAACCTCTAGAGGTTCTTCCACAGTTCCCTTAGAAGGAAGGGAAGTGGAGGGCTATTTATTGTTTGGTTGATTATCAGAGACATCTTCAATTATGGGGTTAGAAGGATTAGTGTTTGATTTAGAAAGAATATGTACAGGTTGGGTTACAGTCTTACCCTTTTCGGGCTGATTTGGAACCGTTTGCTTGTTTTTTTCAGGGACATCAATTCTCCTACTTCTTAGATTGTATTGCTTGTGCACTTTGAAGATGGTTGTGTCATATCCTTCTCTAAAATCAAATGATTTTGCTGATTAGATTTGGAATTGGTTAAGTATGTGGGCCTCTTGATCATCTTGGGTCAAGAAAACTTCTCCTTCATTACCAAGCCCCATGAAATTAATTTGAGTATCTTCTTCTGGGCTTTCAAAGTGGGAAGCTTCTGCATAGTTCTCCTGGAAAGGGGGTCTAATGTTTTGGTCAGGACCATTCTAAACCAAGTTCTAACTTCCCTAGATAAACTTTGAACGAATGTTCTCATTTGTACATCAACAATATCTATTTCATAAATTTCAAAATAATCAGTCATCTCTTGGTGTCTTGCTGGGCTGTATAGGTCCCAGTACCATCAAAAGTAGTGATCTTACTTTGGTAGTCCTGGGGCATTGCACGTAAGTTTCCTAGTAGTACCAAGGGGGCATATCTATTAGCCATTGTTGTTGGTAATGGTGAAACAAAAGATAGGGTTGGAATAACAGTTGATGTTTGAGTTGTGGATGGAGAACTAGAGGTGATGGTCTCATGTGGGGTGGTTTGAGGTTGAGAGATAAGAGGGAATGACGATGAGCTTTCAGAATCAGAAGTGATTTTAAAGGAATTAGGGGTTCCTTCATTGGTAAGATCAAATTATGGTGAGTTCAGCAAATATCTATCAATTGACAAATTGTTTGCTTGGATTTTTAATTCTAGGATGAACTATGGGTCTTGGACTAGGTCTTTTAACTTAGAATCGGATGAAGTCCTAAACAAAGAGGTTTCAAATTATTTGTCAAAGGGTAGGTCTTCGAGATAGATCCACCTAATAGGACAGGATGAAGATCTGAATGTGGGTCGTGGACTAATAGAAATTTCTTGTCTTCTAAGAATTCTGGGGATCAGATTGGGGTTCTCAAACACATGTGGTGGATTAGGATCAGGATTAGCTCTAGTGTAACGAGTCCTTTTCTGAAGCTAGATTTTTGGTTTTTGTTTTTGGTTTTCTTAATAGCTATCAAAACAACTTCTATGATTTCTTTAAGATGCTTTTAGATTTAAGGTTTAAATTTTCTTAAAGATTTGTTTTGAATGAGGAATTGTTCTTCCCCAATGGAGTCACCACTATGTTATCACACTTGATTTTCCTTGAAGTTGTTAGAAGAAGGAAATGGGTCTAAGGTAACCACAAACTTACCTTTTAAGTACAGAATCTAGCCAATATGTACTCAGAGAGGGCTCTCTCTTTGTGATCTAGCTTTGTTTATGGGATATTAGGCTAGTTATGAAAGCTTAGGGGGTTTTTGATTTTGTTCGGTGGCGGAATTCAGGAGCAAATGGATAGAACAAGGTATTTCAGGTCATTGGGCTATTGAGTCAACTAAGGATGGCTTAACTAGATCAGGTTGATTCAACAAAGGAGGGCCTCACAGGGCAAGATAACTAAACAAGAGACAAATGATAGCCTAAAAGGGTGAAATGGTCTTGAAAGGGAGAAAGGGAAATTAAGAGTCCTTCAACAAAGCTCAAGATGAGGGAAAGTGGGTGCTCATTAACAAAAAGAAATTAATAATTTTTTGTTAAATGGTCATAGTGATAAACTCAAAAGCAGGGAGCAATTAAGAATTCCCTACCTATGATAGCTTGGAGGAAAACATTAAGCAAATAAATGATTTTAAAGACAGAATGTAGTAAAGCTCTTTCTAAAATATAAATTTTCATTTATCATTTAGATATGAAACACTCATGAATATTTAAACCACAAAACTGTAAAAAAACATAAGATATAGAGTACTTATTTGTTTCTCGTTTGACACAGGTACCCTATAAAATCCTTTGCTTTATTACTTTGTCTGGCCAGCCATACAATAGTTGTTCAACAACACTTCTATTCCAAAATAAAGTGTCTACAGAAATGTCTAAGAATCCACCACAGTACTTCAAATAAGGAAGTACTTATACATAATTCACATCAAAATATCTCCTAACTAAGAGAGATATATTCTAGGAAAACTAAATATCTTTTACATGAATGTAGAGATAGATGCTCTCGAAAGTAGAAGCTAAATGTGAACTGCTTGTTTGTTGTCCTGTTTTTCTTGAAGGAGCTGGAGACAAGTCCTATGAATGTGCATCATGTTGTCCTCCTCGTAATTCTATACTAGATTATTGATTTTAGCTTTTCACTGATACTCTTTTACCTGTGACTGATACTCTTTACCTGTTTTACCATCATTCATCCTTTTTTTACCAAAATTGACTATGGTCAAATCATCAATTTACTTCATTTTTTGCCATGGTAAATCATAAGATGTTTGTCATACTGGCCCACTAGTCATCTCTTGGTATTCTTGTCCTTGTCAGTTTTCTATAGATTTCATCTGCTTCTATGTATTTTACAAAATTTGGTTGTACTAGAAACAAGTGCCTCAATTCATGCCCAATATAAAAAAGGTTCTCCAAACTATCATAGAGAACTCTCCCTATGGGCAATGCCTTGGGTGGAGATGAACTAGCAGATGAATTAGCTTGACTATTAGCTGGCTAATATAACTTGTTGACATAATCATCTTGAACCATTAGCTTGTCGTTGATGACTAAAGGGCTTGGAAGTCCTTTACTTTGTAAGATGCCAATTTTTCCCATAAATTCGTGTATGTCTTCTTGCATATTTTGACATTTGCATTCTAGGGTTTGCATTAAACTCCTTTTGGTTAATACTTTCTTTATTTCAAGGATGGTACCAATCCTATCCTCAATTTTTAATTTTTCCAACTGATACCTATTTCTACTATTTAGAAAGTTTATTAATTTGATAGCTTCTTCAGGCTTCCTTCCTAGTTCTTCCTTGTTTTTTTCAAACTCTTTAAGAGCAAATTTCACTAAGTCAATTTGTTCAAAAATGATTTGAATTGATGACCAAATATCATTTATTGATTCAATGATATTGATCCATAATATCGTTTTTATATCAGTCAAATGCTTTTCAAATGTAAGATTTTTTTCCAGTGTTTTAATCTGTTGAGTCAAGCCTTTGTTTTTCTCATCTCTTCAGCAAAATTGAATTTTGATACATCATATTTTTGCTCTAAGGAAATGAATATCTCCTTTACTTTTTTCAATTCAGTGACTCAGAGGTTCATTTCCTCCATGGACATGATCAACTCTTCTGCGCTCCAACTTGAGGTTCCTACCTGTGATGTACCTGTACATGTTGCTTCTATAGTTCCAGCTATTGCTAAAGGGACATTTGGTGCTAGAGCAGTTGCCAATGTGGAAGGGACTATTGTAGAAACCACTCGCACTACATTCCAAGGTTGGGTGGTCAACTCACTCTGCTTGCTTTGTAGTTTTTTCTCTAATTCTTACTCTGTCTCTTTTAGTTACTTATTTAGCTTAAGGACTAGGTCCATAAACTCTTCTTTGTTCTTCTTCTCAATCACTTCAATAGTCTGTGGGTGAATGAGTGTTGGAAATTTCAACTTCTTTCTCAGTGCAACTATATCTTCATTCTTTTTCTTTATTAGGTTCTTTGCAGCCTTGATATCCTTTGGGTTATGTCCCAGGTCAATAATCAAATCCTCCAATGATTTGATTCTATTATCCTTTGCCTATGAGGTAGCCTTTTCTAGTTGCAATTTGGCATTAGTGTTGTTTGGTGAATTATGCAACCTATGTGCCATGATTGCCTTGCTTGGCAGTGTAGAATAAACTATCTCCCCTATTTTCTTATGCAGTTCTATTTGATCTATGTGGTGGATATCTTTAGCTAAGACCTCAAAATCAGTCTTGAGGTAGTCTACAAGTGACTTGGGCTACTGTATTGTGGGCTTTAGAAAGCTCATCTGCATTTTCCCTTCTTTGATGTCATAAGCTGTCATAAACCTGGTTTGATTTGTAGGGGCCATCTTCAAGTATTGAGTGTAGGCTTGGGCCTTCAGCTGCTCATTCTTGGCCTTTATCTCCTTGAATTTTCATTCTATATCTATGGTCTTGTCAGGTTAAGATCTGAAAGATGAAACTTCGGTACTTTACCGCCTTTCAAGCTCTTGTCTTTGTGAACTGGAAGGTGTCCCACCTACTGGGAACATATGTAGACTGTATCCACCTTCTTTCCTCAAACTCCCTGTTGTTTCCTGAAAGAATTCTTCCTCTGAATAGGGATTTAGCTTGTGCCTCTTTAAAACAAGCTGGTTTGAAGGACCACTGCAAGGGGTAGCTACTTCCCTGTCTCTTTTTAAGATCTTTTCTTCATTTAGAGGAGTCTGAAAAATGGGAGGGTTTCCCATATTAACCTGAGCTGGATGGGGTTGTGGTGGATCATGTTCTTCAGAGATTTCAGGCTGCTCTAACATCTCTGGTTATTCGGATGTTGGATTACTTGTTCCCTGGTCTTGTTCCTGTGGTGGTTCTGCTGGGGGTGCACTAGTTTCCTGTGTGTGCCTTTGAGAAGTCTCTGTTGTAGAGGCACTAGGCTCTAGTGTTGGCTTTTGAGTGGATCCAACTGGTACCTGTTCACAAGAGTCTATGTCAAGTCTCTTTTCTAACTCTTTCATCCCATTCTCTACATCAACTTGATCACTATCCATTTCAACTAGATTTCCTTCCCTCCATTCATCTATATTTGCATACTACTCTACTTATGAGATTCTGTGATGGATATATGGTGACAGCTTATGTTTCATTCTTCTATCACAAATGAAGCCTTGTGGATCATATCTCTAAGCAAAGCTCTTCTTTAGTCTCATTTTTTCTAGGATTTCTTCTGCTCTTTTGCATGATCCTCTATTGTTGCAAACAAATGGGCATAAGTGATCTTTAATTCTCAATTGTGCTTTCTTCTTGGCCTTGGTGAAATGAGTCTGATCAGAGTTTAACATTTTCCTATAATATTCCAAGGCAAACAACCTCATAGGAACATACTTTGGTAGTTTAAATGGAGGGAGTTCACAACCATAAATTATGATCTTTGTGTGATTCTAGTACAATTACCAGTCACCCATCTTATATTGTGTAGATAGATGAAGGATAATTTTAATTTCATCACTAATCCTAGGAGGGGGACTTCTTGTCAGCATGGTGGTCATTGGGTGAACAAACTAGTTAATGAATTCATTGTATGAAAAGGGACAAGTATGTGAATAATGGAAGATGGAAGTCCAAAAAATGATTAATCTATGATTACCATTTGTGTCAGGTTTATTTACAGAGAATGGGAACTTGTTAAACTGATAGTAAAGGAAAAGGTGATATATGAATGTAGAATACTTGAATACCTTTTCATTTTCTAGCCTCATGAACTGGTCATGGATATTCTTAGCAATGAAAGCAGCATAGTTATATTTGATAGCAGGAGGTTGACCAAGGTAAAATGGACATTAAAACTAGAGTCAATTCGTCCACATATTCACTAGTATTGAAACCCATGACTGCAGCTATCATATTGACTATATTTTTTCTTGTATCTGTGATGAAATATGCTACATAGGGAGGAGGATCTTTGGGTTGATGTTGTTTATCCATAAAAGTCTGGAAAAGGGGACTGAGTTCAGACTGGGATAATTTAGATGATTTCTCTAGTAATTCTCCAACGGAAATGGGGGTGAGGTCTTCACTGGGCTAAAACTATAGCATTTCTTTTATTGAATCTGCAGTAATTGTGAAAAGAACAGTTTGATTGGGAAACATTATTACTCTGAGGGTGGGATTATAATTGGCATGACATTGATGGATAATGTTAGGGAAAATGTGCATAGAGGGGAGCATGTACCTTCGGAGATTTGATTCCCACAATCCTATGGTATCGGAGCCATTCATGTAATTGTCCTAGGATTGAAAAAATACTTTCAAGGAGTTTTCTTCAATTAGAAGGTCTTTTATTTGAAAATCTTTATCTAATGAGGAAAGATAATCCAAATCTCTGTGGGGGATAGTGATAGGAGCTATACTAAGGGCCACAGGGGTTTCCATTGTAGTTCTTGTGGATTCAGATAGGAAAATAGGGTTGTTAAGTAGAATTGGTGAAAATAGAGGGTCTTGAGAATCTTCAATTCTAAATTCCGCAACTGAATTATAATGAATTTGGGCATTTTCAAAGTAATTGCAGAGGAAATAAAGTATTTACAGGGTTTCTGGAAGGAAACTGGAAATACATGTTTTTAAGTGATGGGCAATGGAGTGCAGGCTCACTGGGTGCACATGGTAGACTGGAGCGGTGTCGAATTGCAAGTTTCTGGGTGGCTAATGGTTGGGTGTATGAGCTGGTTGACTTCAACATTCAGGTTGCATGCATGCGCTTTCAGAATAAGGATGAAAAACGGTTTTAACTTTGTTTTTATGCAAATTCAAAGCTTTTGGCGAGTTTGGGATTTGGACAGATGGCATCAGTGGGGAAGCAATTTGACGTTTTGTCTTTAGCGGGAAGCGGGAAGTGGTAAGCGGGTTTCATCGCACCAGTAGTGGAGGGTAAGTGGTATTTGGGTGAGATAGTGCGATTCCATACGCTGCTTGACACGTAGAAACGGTATTTTTCATGAAACCACTCACCATCACATGCTAAATGTTGACCACGGAGGCCAGTGCGATATGCGCAATGACCGTCAGATCTGCGCGATCCGATCGAACGATTTTCAGGGAGGTGTAATGGTAGAAGGTTAATAGAGGGTGGGCCAATATTAATTAAAGTAATTAATCATATCGGGGGTGATTCAATTGGTTATTGAGTTATTAATTAGTCCAAATGACGTAACTAATCATCATTAAATGGTGGGAGGGTTGGGTTCATAATTAACTACGGATTAGTTAATTAATCTCATTTATTGTTTGATTTACAATTATATTTAACCATCGGCGCAGGGTATGTAAAAATTTGGGGTTTTCTTATAATATAATGATACGATTGTGGGCAATATGTTTTTATATGGGAATTATATAATAAACATTAGTTAGTGGTTAATATGACTTTATGGAATGTGAAATGCACGCTAAGTTTAAAACATTTTCATCATCCACATTTAAAAATTAGGCTAACTCAATATGAGGGTTTATATGGAGAGTGTTTTATTTTCCCTAAGTAAAATAGGATTTTACTTAGGAAAAGTCCTATTAGGGAAATGAACAACTTACGAAGGGGGGTGAATATTGATGAAGGGGCTTAAGCATTTAGGCATTATAAATTATTGGGCCAAGGGTCCTATCCCTCCAAAAGTCAGAGAAATGCTCTAAGCCCCTCTAACTTTGATAATTACCTTTAGTACCTAGGGAATTAGTGAAGATTTTTAGGGGAATGAGTAGGGAAGTTAATTATTTTGACTTTGAATGTTGATGTGCCTTCCACGTGATACATGCCTTTGCATAGTGATGAAAGTAAAATATTTAAACATTTAAACTTATCATTCACCACATATTTATTCTGCAACCATCATCTACCTACCCCACCTACTTTACCCTAGAATTTTCACTTCTTTATTAGGGTGCACTTGGACTAGCAACCCCTTATCAAACTTTCTTTTCTTTTACATATAGATATCTATCTAAGTCTACACTTATTACATCCAACAACTCAGATTAAACTGTTGAGCTCCTTTTATTCACTCTACCTATCTACTTATCTGCCAAGATTAAATTGCTTGGTTAGATCTTTATCTTCTATTTCTATAATATTAAATTGAAAATATGAATTAGTCAAGCTTAAACTATTTGACTATTCATGAATTGTGGCATAAGTGACAAGTTGCACACAATTTTTATTATAGAAAGTAAAAAAGTAGTGGCATTTAGACTTGCACAATTTCCTGGTCTTTTCCTTTTGTTGGGGTTCATTTTCATTCATTTTTTGACCTCCTTTTATTATCTTCAACCTTTTATTATTTTTCTAGGGTATACCCTCTTTACATTTTTAAATTTTTTGATTTTTTACAAATGTGGAAAATCTTTTCAATAAGTAAAGGTATGAACATATTTCAAAGCTCAACAAAGTCAATCATGATATATGACACCTATTGGTATAGGGGCATAACAGGCTCGATTGCTCAATGTTGATGCGTTGCTCACTCATTACCTGTATAGTACGACTCTCCCTATCCCATAGTTCCACAGTGACTCCATCCTATAGAAGATACACTATCTGCCGAGGGAGCACGACCATATTTAATCCTACCCATTTCAAACTACTGACCATGGCCATGTTGGCCTCCTTCTCTTTAGTAAGTGCCCCATCTGGTAGCACGTTCATGTTGGTCACCCTAGCGCACAACATTTCCTTGGGAGCTGAAGCGCCGACTGTGAGGCTGGTGGACACAACATCAGCCTATGGAGTGCAAACCTACAGCTCTTGTATTTTTGTTCAGAGAGCCCCCAATACCAACTTTTGTTGTTCCTCAAACTGTTGGAAGGCCTCTGTGGTGACATCCCTCACTGTTTCACCAATTTCATGTAAATCCCCCTCAGTGAGGGTGATAGGTTCGAATGATGTCTTTGAGGCCTTTGTTTGTTTCGTGGCCCTACCCGCTCTCATGATCGCAAACATTTGAGTTGGGTGGACATGATCTACGAGTCCACGCCACCTTGTTTTGTGTCTATCTCTGGCTCAGGCGAAGGTGACTTCTATCCTTCATGCTCTTCTTCGCCTATTTTCTATTGTTGTTCTACCAATGTCCCAATATCGTGCACTACCTAGGCTTTAGCAACTGCTTCTTCTTTCCTACACTTTTCTGCCAACTGCGCCATTTGAGGTTTTGTCTCTTCATTCTTGCACTACATAGTGGACTTCTCTATTTCCATGATGGAGCCAGCTGGAGTGCACCACTTCAGCAGCCAAGACTCAAGGATAGCGAAGATCATATTGTTAGTCACCAAATACGATAAATCATGCCACATCTTCGTATGGTCCTTCTGCACCCTTATGAAGACATGGTGGAAGTCTGCTTTGAACTCTACAAAGCTGTGCAAGCTGTTGTAGATTGTGGGCAATATCCGCAGCTTATGACTGATCCCAATCCTAATATACATCTCCATTAGCACCCAAAATATCTTGCTCTATGATCTACTGCATGCCCCTGGTCGCCCACAGTGAAGCGTACTTCGTTGCCTCTAGAAGGTCCTGCACAAATAAAGGGAACTGGCTACCTTCAGGAAAATCCCATGCTACCAGTACTATCGATAATAGGAGCCATGCATAATGAAATGGTTTTCCAAGCTCCTATGCCTCGTGACAGTTTGCAAGGAACTCACGGCATAGGCAGTTCGCCCAGTTGAATTGGACCCCTTCTGTGCATTGTGTCGCTAGTGCAACCACTGGCGTTGGCATCTCATCTGCATGACAGTTCCACATTTAAAGCTTTCCTGCCAATATGTGTGTCATGACCTTGACGACAGGGTTGTTGATGCTTGAGATGGCTTACCCTCACTTCTTCTTCTGCAACTTAAACTTCTTTTTCATTGCCTCCGTAGGGGCCAACTCACCACCATTTCTCTCTGAAATGTTTGTTGGATCCTCCCCTGAGCAAGGGAGCCATGTAATCCAATGAATCAGATTATTTATGATGGGTATGGGCTTCTCCAGTCACAACTACCCATCATGTACCAAGCAGAGCAGCTGCCTGATGACAAAAACGGTCACTGGGGCACTATGGTAATGCGACACCTAGAGCAAGTTTAGCAACCTTGCTTTATCCACACCTATGGGCCATTTCTACAGCTCTAATTTGATTGTTCTAGTAGTCACATCGATTCTCTAGCACATAAGCTTCACAGTCACTAAATGAGGGAACTTCTCATGGTTAGCGAGGTCCCAATCTTCAAATTTCAACACGGGAACTCGTCCCAAGTGTGCTCCTTCAAAAATAATATCATTTGGGATTGGCGGGGTTTGTAGAGAGCTCTTGCTCTCATCTATATCCTTTGGAACCTTGAATTTACCCTTTTGCACAGGAACATATTCTAGTAGTCTGGTGATAGGGTCTGCACCTTGGGTTTCGAATTCCATCTCTACATCCTCATCCCCCACCAGGATTTATTCAAACTCTTCCTTCTCATTAGCGTCTAGATTAATGGCCTTCCCATTTTCCTACAATGTGAGCTTGTCTGCAATGGATTTTGGGGTGAGAAGCACACCGATATCATGGCATGCTTTTCCTTCTTAGGTCTCGGTGGTCACAGCGATTTAGGGACCTCAACGATTATTCTGGTGCTCTTTGGGGCTTCCACTTCCGTAATTCTTGTGTGGCTCCCTTGGCTGTCACTACTCCTGTGTTCATGGCTTCTTCGGGTGCTGACATAGTGCTACTCCACAGTTCCTTTAGTGTCTCAGGTAGTTTCTCAAACAATGAGTTCACTTTTAGAGTCTCGAATAAGTCTCGGTTCATGAATACTCGAGTGCGCAACAACTCAGTTCTCAAATTTCCAATTGTTGTTTGTTGGATAGCCACTTGTAATTTGTAGCACCTTTTGAATTTGAATTCCACCATTCCCCCCACATTCAGTCCATTAATGCTAGATTGGCGGTAGATTTCCAAGAATATAACCCATAAATTCCACTTTAAATGCCTATCACCCACTCCATTTGTCCTCAAACCAACCATCAAATCATGAATAGTGACTTTAATGTTCACTTTCCAGCAGACCTATGCACCAACAAAGCTATATTTTCACTGTCGTGGACCCTATGACACTTCACTATTGTGCTCAGTCCTGAAATTACAGTTTCTGGGCAGAGTAGTTTATAGTCTCACGCCTCCTTTCAGTTGCTTGGAGCGCTAAGACTGTGCCATGTTCATATAGTCACATCGCTTGATCACAAGTGTATGGCTTCAAGCGATTGCCATTCACCTTTCCTGGGAAGGGTTCTCCATTTAACATGACCAGCTGTATCGTGCCTCCATCGGTAATCTCCTTAATAATATACAACCCTAACCAATGCATTCTGAATTTCCCTAGAAATTTATCAAACTTACTATCATACAACAGTACCAAATCATTCACCTTAAAGGTGCATAGCTTAATATGTCGATCGTGACATGCCTTTCCACACTGCTTTTGGACTTGTTGGTGAAATCCAGCCAAAAATCATTCTTACTCTAGCTCATCCAACTGCGTGAGCTTCTCTTCCAAGGCTCCGTGATCTGTCATACCTATGAGCACTGCTATGCACAAACTAGGCACGATGTATTCCATAGGAATTATGGCTTCCACTCCATAAACAAGCCTAAAAGTTGTTTGTCCCATCAGTTTCTTGCATGTCGTCTGATAAGCCCATAACATTGCAGGTATGCGTAGGTCCCAATCACTTCGCTTTGCATTGCATACCTTGGTTAGCACGTTTTCAAGCACTTTTTTTAATGCCTCCAATGTCCCATTAGCCTGTGGGTGATAAGGTGTGCTCTTCTAGTGATACACTTGAAATTCCTCTATTAGTATATTGATCATCTTGTTCAGGAAGTGTGTACCACAATCGCTCATCAAGTTCTTCGGACATCCAAATCACGTCAGTACGTGTTCAAATAAAAACATTGTCATAGTCAAGCCCGTGCAATCCTTCACCGGCTGTGCTTCTGCCCAACGCATTAGATACTCCATCACAGTGATAATATAACTCACACCTGTCTTTCCTTGAGGTTTAATACGTCCTACAAAATCTATTGCCCATTTTTCGAAAGGTTGCAACGTCATTTCTGGATTCAAAGGCATTTCATCCTTCTGCGATGGCCTTCCTGTCCACTGACATACATCACGTGCCTTGCAATATGCTTTTGAATCCTAATGAAGGGCTGGCCACCACAACCCTATGCATAGAATCTTCTGCGCGGTTGCTCTTCCCACATAATGTCCTCCCAACATTAAGAGCCATCTAGAAACTCACCACCCAACACATGCTTATTTACTAGATATTTTAGCACACAGTACATGTACATATACTAAGGTTGGGGATTTTTTTATAGACCTGCATCCATGTGCATGGATCATTTTATCCATTATACTTGTCTATCAGTCGTACCGTAGGCTTCCCAATTCTTACTCGCATCGTTCTCCTACATTCGCACCAAACATCAAAGATTCCTTTGTGCATGCCCCACCATCTTGCGGGCATAGCGCACAATACCCATTCCAAGGCCTAGAAGTGTTGCTTTTCTGGCACCCCCCTTTCAAATGCATCCAAGAAGGCATCTACCTCATTTAGACCATCATAAGTAGGTAGACCTCTTACTTCTATCGACATGTAGCGCAGCGACCGGGTCATCATGTTGTAATTCAATGTAGTTACTTCGTGTAACTAATTTTTCCATCGCTCTACTTCTTTGTCAGAATCCGAAGTGCAGGAACTCTCACACTCCCATGTAATCCATCCATCCGTAGTGGGATTCACCCAGTCTTGGTCTTGCGGTGTTATCTTGTAGATGCAGTCCAGATCATCATCACTCTCATAGTCGCGGACTAGCTCCATATAGTGCAATCCTTCAGCAAGGTCCGGGGGTATTATTACGTGCAATGACTTATTCTCAAAGATCATCTTTAGCTTCTTCAGATTAATTACCCCATTCATATCAGTGGCCTAGTCAACTCCCAAGAGCATGGGGTAGGGATTGTTCTCATCAACAATCTCTATTACTTCAAAATTTGCCAACGCACTTGCTCTTGCAATATCGATAGTTATTCCCTCCAATCGCCCCATGGATATAACTTTCTACTCGTTCACCATTCTCAGCTAAATCTAAGACCATTGCAGTGCAGGTCTTCCCATTTTCTCCCATGTCTGCTTCGGTAGAACATTCGCATCTAATCCCAAATCCAAAATGACTTGATCGATCTCATATTCTTCGATCTGCGCGGTGAGTCTCATTTCACGCCCCGTCCTTGCTTTATGTTTTCCAAAGTTCTAGATGATGTGCAGTTCTCTTGACATGGTCCCAACACATCTGTTGATAAGTTCCTATAACCCTTTCATAGCCTTACTGTCACACAGTAACTTCATACAGGTTTCCAAGAAATTTGTGAGCATGGAGGGATCCATTTCTGGCTCAGGCTGATCTTTTCTTCCTAAAGATGAGGCCTCAAAAAAGCTCTTCTTAGCTTCCATGAAGGTTTCCTGAGCATGCTCAAAATCAAACTCAACTTCTTTCATCGGGGCATTGTGAACCCAGGTACTGTCTTCTGGTTGTTTCCCTTTGTCATCTCCCATCATGATTCCACTTCGGAGCACAATATTTACGTTCGGATCTTCCTCGCACCACTCAAATCTCGTCATCTGTAGGTTTTGAGTCAAGAGAGGTGGTAGTGCTCCTTTGTCATGTATCCTAGCTATTAGCATAGGACAATCGTCTCTCTCATGATCAAACAACGTGCAATACTTGCACGATGGGTGCCTTGGATTAGTGCAATCGTGGGCATAATGTCCTGGCCCTCCGCAATTGTAGAAAATCAACTGTCCATGACCTCTACCAAGTCCTTCTCTACCTCAACCTCTTCTGCGCCCCTGAAATCTTGTCTACACCATTCCTGCATTCTAGTCAAGGGGCCGCGTTTTGGCCTGAACTTTGTAGGTGGGAGTTCTATCCATCATTAATTCATAACTCCTACAACTAAGCTCGTCATGTCCCACGGACCTACAAATGTTACAGAACAACTGTTGTGGAGTTTGCATATACTTTTGTAATAAGTGGCAGTTATCCATGGCATGCTTTCCAGCTACTTGACAGATAACGCACCACAAAGTAGGCGCTACGTTAGGTCCTGCTTGATCTTCCAGCCTTAGAGGCATCAATCCTCCTCCTGCAAGGTAATTCACGAAGACCAGGCATTGGTCTTTATCATGACCCTAACTCTTGCATTTCACGCACCATACTTCTTCACACACTTTTTGTCGAACCATCCTATCCGGCTGCAAGATTTGCATCTCAAGGCACATATTCTTCAGTTGCGTGAATCTCGTGAACTCCCAGATTAGGATCTTGCATCAGGGTCTCATGTAGTATCATGGAAATCTCTATGGCCTCTTCCTGAGTTGTTATCTTCTGCTACGATAACGCACTCCTTAGGTGTGGTAGTAGTGAAGCTACAAACCACTCATAATGCTATCCATCTTTCATATTCATATTTTCTTTGCAAATCGTACATTTCAGCCTTTTATCCAGTTCCCAGGGCATCTCGCCTGGTAGCATGGTGTTTTCTTTGAACCCAATAATTGACTACGCCTCATATTTAGGCCTGCTAAATTCCCTATTTAGTGTTGCTTCTATTTATGCTACTCTCGCATTCAGTTACCGTTGGAGTGCTTAATATACCAGGTCACCATGCGATCCTATAGGGCACTAACGAGTGTTGCTTTTTTTATATGGTCATTTGTGACACCTTGAGCTACTAATATAGCCTTAACTACAAATCAGAATTGGTCTGGATCCTCATTTCCCAAGCCTTTGAACAAAGGCAACTTCACTGTGCCCGCCATACTGAATCGTGGTGGTGGTGGAGGTGGTACAAGCAAAGATGGAGGCGCTGGAGGTGAAGTTGGTGATGGTGTGGGCAGAGGTGGGATTTGCATAATTCTTTGTCTTATCAGATGAATAACACTTCGTGGAGAGACCTTTGTGAGCTCTTCCTCATCCCATCATGGAGGTGAAATCAAGGGGTTATTTTTTGGATTCTTATTTCCTTCATTCCTATAAATCTTTCTGCTGCGTATAGCCTCGAACATCGAGGTAACTGCATAAACTGCTTTTCACACAACAACAGTTTAAACCAAGTATTTAAAGACTTTATGTACTTATCTCTCGGCCCTTTGAGAAAGTATCGCTCTGCCTCGCTGTAGCTGACTGAGGTGTCAAACGCAAACTCAGTAACAAATACTCCTATAATTTGATCAAGCCAATGATCAACGTTGTGTTCAGTTTTATCCTTTGATGCTTCCAACCTTTACACTAACTCTGGGGTCCACACAATGGGACCATCAAGTTTCCACCTTCCTTGGTTATCTGCTAGCTCCGTGATCCACTCATATAGCTCAGTAAGTAAGGACGTGAAAAATATTTCATGGATATTCGTATATAGGTAGTTGTCTAGCCACTGTTCTTTTGATAGCCATGGGTTTCTATTTTCCTATGTCGTGAACTCTTGAATTCTTCTATCAAACCAGCCTTCGATTTATTTCTTAGTTGGAATCCAGTGATACGACATCACACATCTCTTATGTAGATTCCAGGCCTGGCAATGGAACCATTTACTGGCTCGAAGGGGCCTAACCTAGGTTCAACGTTAGTTAGCCAAACAAATCCCTACACTACTAGCCCTTTCAGCATCAGCTTGCGGAGCGCAGACTAAAGTCTCACCCGAAGCAGTATGGGGGGATAGCTGGAACCAAGTTTCCACACCCTTGAGATGGTATGATGTCTGTTATTTCCATCTATATCTTCACGATCTGTTACATCGAATTTGGCACAGCCCTAACAAGGGGCTAAAGTACTTTCATGCTGCTAGGGCAGCGAACTGTGCTAATTCCCAAACTAGGCTAAGTATCTTACTTATCTTATTGATAGATCTTAATTATCTTCACGTAAATAAATTTTATTACTTGTGTTCACTTAACCAATACAGTTATATACATTCGCGCATCATATTAGCATTAGAAGTGAAATTCATACCCAATACCACAGATGCATAAACGGGAAATAAAGACACAAAAATGATAGAAATCCAAATCAGAAATGCAGGCTCCTCCAACACCCATTCAAAGGAAGAGTAGCAGAACACCTGTAGATTATGGCACGAGTCCAAAGCTCAACAACAACAAAAGACGTCAAAACCTACACATTACAACAAGATGACAACCTATCAACAGAATAAAATTAACAAAGCAAGGGCAGAAGAGAAGATGTACCTAAACCAGAAGCAACATAGTAGAGCCACCTTATAGCATGCATTAACAAAGTAAAGGAGGCCATAAGTATGACACCTCATCCACACTCTCTCCTAAGTACGAATATGATAAAAAATGTAGGAATATGAAAATGTTGGCCATATAAGCTAAAGGTGGCTAGTTAACATGGCCATCCTCAGCCTGAAAAAAAAAAAAAAAAAAAAAAAAAAAAAAAAAAAAAAAAAAAAAAAAGAGTTAACTTATAGTCAATTGAATACATGGAAAGGTCACATCAAGGGAAATAAATTAGAAAGGTGGTCGATTTACATTGTACAGGAGTGGGTGATGATTACGAGAAATGGTTGCATGATAACTAATAGTGGGCCAGTGGTGCAAAAGGAGAAGTTATGTACCCATCCAACGAGCATAGCGCTCAAAGGAACTGACCATAAAAAGAACTATTCCCTAACCTTTATGCAATACATTGTTCCTTTCAATATTTTTAGAGCTAGGACCACCTGGAGGAGCCACCAATGTAGAAATCTAGTCTCCGCCGCCCTATAGTGAGCACATACAGGAAACACAATAAAACTACTGGAAACAATGAGAATTGTCAAAAATATATGAGGGGGTGCCTAGGGCCTAGCTATTCAATAATTATCCTCAACCAAGGAATTACAGTGAAAGGTAGGTGGCCCATATCCTATGTGTTTTCATTTGTAAATATGAAAGGAAAATAAATTGTCATTTATTTCTAGTAATTACAATGTGCATAAAGATAGACATAATTATGTGGAGATAAAGGGAGAATTGTAGTCATCATCCTCCTAAAATATACACCCTCAGTCACCTGGGAAAGCTCTTAAGCTATAGCCACCAAAATTCATACAATCAGATTGACAGAGAGAGAAGATGATAGGAGGTTTGAATAGAAGGGATCCCACAAGAACAACTATAATACATCTCCATCCTCATGTGGTAGAGATATTTTGAATGCATCAAAGGTTGGGGTTCTTCGATCTACTTAGAGGATACGATGATGATGTAGCCTGGGAATTTGCAATTTCACTCACAGTTCAAGCTAGAATCAGTGCGACTATTGTAGTGAGAGTATTGTAAGTAACAATTACCCCTAAAAGCATTAGCAAAATCACTACACTTCCTCTAGGTTTACAATGGAGAAAGGAGGACAAAGCTAGCAACACTTATGCCAAGAATATTTGTTTCTTGGAAGATGAGGAACCAATTGAGGAGAGAAATAATATTAGAAGGGAGATAATTCCATATCCTTGGGATGAATTAAGCTATCACATTCTCAAGTACATATCTTTTAAGGGAAGGCTCAATATAGTCTATGGTTACCAATTTAGAGTCCTCCATGAACTAATATTTGCAGAAGAGTTACCTCCTAATAGAAGACTTAGTGTGCCCTAAATTTTGTTCCAACCAATGAGAGACATTAGCATCAAGGTACAAGAAGGAAAGCATCAGTAGCTGACACATCATGGGTTGATCAAGTTGATACTAGAATATTCCCTAAGCCAATTAAGAATCCCTATTATGTTGTCCACATTTGCAGACATGGACAAAGAATATGTAATTCAAGCAATTGAGTATGAAAGAGATCCAACCTCTAGTGGCGAGGAAGAGGAAGAAGAACCAACGGAAGAAGAGGAAGAAGAACCAAAAGAAGAAGAGGAAGAAGAGCATGAAGAAGAGGAAGAGGAACCTAAAGAAAGAGAAGAGGAACATGGAGAAGAAGAAGAAGAGCCAGAGGAAGAAGAGGAGGTAGAGATAAATGAAACAAAGGAAGAGAAGGATAGTAGGGTAGAAGAACCAATGGATGAGTCAAGCCCTGAAATACATTGCAAGGAAGGGAAGGAATCCCCAATAGTGTCTCCTGAACCCATAGAGAAGGAGGTTTCTACTGCCTCTAATGTCGTAAGAACACCCATAAAGTCAACAGGAAAAAGGCAGAGGCAGACTCCCCTATACATCAAAACAAGGAGGAGCGCCAAGATAAAATAAGGAAGACTAGAAACACCTACCAAGACTCCTATCATCATTGAAGACTCACCGAGAGGACAAGAAAATTTAGACTCCACAAGAATGAAAGGTGAAGAGAGCACATCAAAATAGGCTTCCCCAAGGTCACCATTCACTTATGTTAGGAGAACTGTCACCAGGTCAACCTTAGCAAATAAAATTAAGGAACTTTTGACCTCCTTTCAAAAATGGAAAAGCCTCCCTACAGGAAACATAGACAGTTGTACAGGAAACTTTGTCAGCACTACAAGAAATAAAGAAAAAGGAGGAGGAAGGACAATAGGGACAAATGAAAGGAAAGGAAGCAACAACATAAGTACATGGGGATACAAATACTCCAAAGACAGTAAAGGGATAATCCCAAGAGTTGCAAGAACCTATCCCACAACCCAATATCAACTCCTATTATAGATTCATTGAGTGATGTATAGTAATACCAAAAACTTTTACCATCCCTCTATTCTTTGAATGTGAAAAGTAGAGAGAAATGACACATCGTTGGATGCAAATTGCTAAATCAAACACTATATACGATGTGGGCCATATGGAAGAGAAACTACTAAAGATGAGCATAAAGTTGAGTGAGATAAGAGAAAGGGAAAGAGTGATGAAAGCTCAACTAGAGGCTAAGAGCACATGTTTGAGGAGGTAGGTACAGGAAAATGATAGCCAATTGGACACTACGATAAGTCTCTCTATGGAGGTACTCTAGTGTAGGATGCTAGCAAAATCATATGCCTTGTACCTAAAAGAACAATGGTTGCAGTTTCAAATAAAGACCTTAACACAATGAGGGACTATGCCTTTCCAAGACTATAGGAAGTTCATTGAGCTCTATGACCAAAGTACACTAAGAAATAGGGTGAAGATATCTGAATTCTACTTGCATAACTTGGCCTTAACATACTCGAATGTGTGGGACCCCAATCCAAAGCTGGGGGATATGAAATTTATGGCCTTGGCATCACGAATGAGTCATGAGGAGGCTAGGGTTAAGGAAGTAACAAGAGTATTGGAAAGAGAAGAAACACAACCCATTTACATAAGAGCAGAACAAATCAATTCCATGGCTATCATTAGCACCCACAACCTCATCGCCATGATCCCTAGCTTGCACAAAGATACCTAACTACACAAGATCAAGAAATCACTCATTTCAAGGACACTTTGGTATTTCTAGGGGATTAGAGCCAGAGAGGATGCCAAAGGAGATGGGGTTGCCTACCATACAACCTAAATATCACGGAGTATCGTTGCCCTGAAAGAATGAGGGATGCACTAGAGAGGACCCCATTTTATAAGAAGGCACCGCGAAGAATCAAAATCAATTGGATTGGATTGATTCTTAGTCCATCATTTCTCTTGGGTATGTTAGAAGTAATAAAAGAAGAAGAAGAAAGAAAGCAGTGGGAGGAAATAGATAATCATGCAATATTTTATCCACAAGAGGAGGATACAACAATGGAAGCCTAGAATGTCAAAGAGGCCACCAAAGCAATGAAAGGCATTGACATATATTGAGTTTCTCAGAGGACAAGCAACACTTTCAGTAAGGGATATTGATGAGGCTCATCAATGGGTAAATTATATGGACCTTAATGGCACTCTCTAGCTTATTAAAATGAACTTTTCTCAGATCCCTTTACATGTTTTGTTATATTCTTCCTAATGAGAAGGGTAAATATGAGATGTTATGTCTTGTGGCCTAATGTGCATTAACCATGGGACCTGGAGAAATTTTTGCTAATTAAAGTGCTAGAACTCGAAGTAGACAAGCAAGAGGGATTTTAGGAGATTAGATCTCCCTCAACTCCTCACTCACTTGAAGGTTCCTCCACCAGATCTCATCAGCTCGGAGTTACAAGCAGCCAAGCCACTAATGTCATTAGCAACCAAGCCAGTGATAGTTGAAAATCAGTTGATCTCGAGTTGGGAGCCAAGCCTCCCTAAATTTAAGGAAGTTGTTGGTAGCTTCAGTTGTATAAATAAGAAGGCCTTGAGCCTCATTAGGATTCAATTTTTTTTGTTGTAGCCAAGAGGCATTTTCGAGCTAAGAAATTGTGATTGATAACTCTTATGTATTTTTTATATTTTAATGAAAATGGGAAGCATTCCCTTGATCCAACACTAAGTTGACTTAGAGGTTTGAAGCTCTTGGGTTAGGGCCCAACCCTAACAACAAAGGTTCCTCTTTATGTACATGTATGCTTAGATTACATTCATAGTTAGTTGTTGAAGTGATTTAGGTTTTGTTAATCTTCAAGTATTTAGATGATTGATCAGTTTTCTTCCGTTTATGGATAGATAGATTAGTGGTATCATAGTGAAAGTAAACACTTCAGAAAAGCTTGTGATAGCGGCTTCCCCTCATCTCCCTTATGGGATCATGATTTGAGGGTTCCATTCGCACAACCCAAAAAAAATAGATTTATTGTTTGATTATTGCATAACCTAAGGTTTCTTGTTGAATATATCACTTTCTCTAAATTTATTAGAAGTACATGCAATTTTAATTTTAATCTCTTGAGTTTTATATGGTTTAGAAGCACTTCCATTCATAAACTTAACCCTTAGCTGCTAATAACTTTGTTTTCCTCCAGTCAAATCATCTCTTCCATGTACAAATTAATTTGAGCATAAATGAAGAAGAGAGCGTATGTTGTTGCTGGAGCTTCTAATCTGCAAGGATAACGCATCTCATTCACTTCATCCAAGTATTCTCCACCTATGCTGCTAACGTCCACCAAATCCTGATATGAATTCTTGTTTTGTAAGCAAAGTGGTCACTTCCATTGAGCAAAGCCAACCATATTGAAGCATTTTACTGAGCCTTGGGAAGTGTGCACCTCCTCTACGGCTTATTTCCCCATCACACACCCTTCCCACACTTCATTCTACCTTTCCTACCTCCTTACAAGCTTTTGACCACTTTCCTGTAGTAAAACAGGGCATCCTGTCATAGAAATAGAACATCCTGTAGTACTATAGGAAACCCTGTAGCAGCCTGTTCTAAGCCCGAATTGAGCAGAAATTGTCATCTGACCTTAGGTTAGGACTCCACTTGGTTTCCATACCATTGAAACTAGTCTAGACCTTTCCTCCGTACTTCCCCCTACCAAAGAACAAGTTGGAAATTAGTGTTTGCTTTCATAAAACTAAACATCAAAAAGGTTTTTCAGCAATTTCTAAGTTAGCACATGCATGCACAGTCATAATAGTTCTTAGGTCAAATTTCATGATCAATTAATCTAGGTCATTAAATGTTATAAAAAAAAGGTTAAGTTAGGTTTCTTTTGCAAGAAAAATGGGTTTATGTTAGCTAGATAATTTCATGTCACTTTTTAACAACTTCCAATTTAGTCTTTCATTTCCTAGAGTAAGCAACATTCCCTATTTGCATTAAGGACAATTTTCCCTTTTCCATTTGGTAGTTAGACTCCTTGTAGTCAATAGAAGATTGGTTTGAAAAACCCTAGTGTTCCATCGCCCAGTTGAAAATTGAAAAGAGTAGACCATTGCATATACTATGTATAAAACATTGTCACCTCCAAGATTGTATGAACCTTGGGTTGATAAAGTAAAGTTGGTAGCCCTAGGAGTTGTAACATTCTTGCTACCATACTGGTGCTCATCAGCTTCATCTTAACCTATAAATTTCTAACCTCCAAAATCCAATATCCCAAGCATGTTAAATTCATTCTAATTGTGGTATGGGTATTACCTCTAGTAGTATTCTTACAATACCATTAAACATTATATATTATGTGCTTCGAACCCCAACAATATTATAAGAAACATTTCTTACCATAAGAACAATATTGCAACCAATAACTTTATAAGAAGAAAAATAAATTCTATGTGGATACATACAATGTCAATAACCATAATATGATAACTATTCCTCATGCTATTATGTGATATTACCAATAGATAATACATTATTAGCCATACATGAACTTATCTCAAATAGATTTACCTCCTTTATGGTGTCATCATTTTATTGTTGCCTTTTCCAACAATATTTCTTGAGATACTCTCACAGAGTATTGTACCTACATTATGGTTTTATTTTTTTTGTATTTTTACTTAGATATTGATGTACCTCATGAGTTCCATCTCTTTTCTATGTATTGACCCCTACCCACCATTACTTCTATTATTGAAGTTTCTATATTAGATTCCCTCTACTCCTATTCACGCATCAAGGCTTGTACTATAGAATGATATAAATAGTTTTTTGTAATAAAGTAATAGAAGTTACTATGTGATCCCAAGGTTCATACAATGAACACAATAACATTGTTGCCTTGTCTTCATTCTTGATTCTTACACCCACACTAGTTTATTGGATTAAAGGAGTGCTTAAAATAGTTCATAGATAAATTATTTTGGTAGTTTTCTTTCATCGTAGACTATACAATTTCCTCCTCAAATAGATTCTATTTGTAAAGGATTGAGTCATGTAGAGGCTCTACGTTCTAACTCGTAAGCCTATTGTTGTTTTGTCTCAAACACTACTAAAAATAAAATCATCTTTCAAACACAATTGAATGGTTCTAACAGGTTTTGTATCTAGATCTTGTTCATCCTTATCAATCATAAATGCATGTTTATTTCTCTTGCTTGCTAATTCCTCATACATTTCTTGTTACACTAATAAATACTTCATCTTGAGCTTCCATTGATCAAAGTTATTCCTTCCTTTAAAATTCTTCACATTTAACTTTGCATAAAAAGTATAAATATTTTTATGCTTTAGAGAAAACATCAATCTCTAATATAGTTATAGAAAATTAATGCTATGATGCCTTGTTAAATACATGAACTCAGAAGATCATATTACTAGTGAAACAAAAATAAATTGTAAAGAAATAATGGAAAAATATTTAAATAAATAAAAGAATAACATTCAAAACAAGACGTGGATTTACACGGTAAAATCCTCATAGCATATCAATAAAACATCTATGAGGCAAGGTGTTAGTGTTCTTATTTCTCAAGGTCCAAGATCCATAATAGTCATTGGAAATTTTTATATGCCTCTTATGTCAACATGAATGACACCTTTACATGTGTTACATGAACTATGAACTCTGGCCATTAAATAAATCATCAACTTTATTAGTTTCAGTAAAATTGGTTACCATAATTCCAATATTTATATGTCACATTTACATGTATACTTGAACTATTAGCTTCCACCGTTCCATAAACCACAAAATCTTTAGTTTCAATAAAATTAGTTGCAATAATTCCAATACTTATATAAGAAGCCAATAAAAGTGCCTCATAATTACAACAGGGGTTTTATTTAGGGAGAAATATCATACCATGTGCGTTCATATTTGGGGATATATATTGACAAAAAAATGACATATATTGCGCGTATAATAGGGTGTAAAGGGTTTTTATATTGCTGGGTATAAAAAATGGAGCTCAAAGTTAATGAAAAAATATAAAGGGGTACGTTGGACACCTAATCTTCTATGGGTTTGTGTAGAATGTGAATAGCCATGAGAGTCCAAGAGACCTTGGGATGTGAAACCCAATGGTCACATGAATGTACTATAAATGTATATCATTTTCAAATAATAGATGTACTCTCTTTCTTATCTTTAATATTTTATTGCTTCCATGTGTGTGTTTAACATGGTATCAGAGTAGGCAATTTCCTGTCCTGCTCATATTTGAGCTAGAGCTCTTGTGACCTCTATGTGCATGTCGGTTTTTCCATTTCTACTTTATGTCAGATGTGTTTCCTTTACAAAAAGTCTGTAGTTTGCAGTTAATTCCCTAAAATTCTACTCTTGAGCTCGCCATTGAAGGAGTTGTGCCACTTTAATATAGGTGTTTTTTGATATAACCCATGTCTGAGAATCCTTTCCATAACGCAGGTATGGCAATCCTTTCCATAACGTCTTCGGTGAATGAAGTAGTTGGCCTGACGTGGAAAAGTTACAATGAATATGTGTTGAAGTCTCTTCACTGTACTGCTCCCTTAAGCATTGTTAGTGTTTGGTTTCAAAGCCCACGAAGGTTTGTTTATGGAGGGGAAAGCATAGAAATGGGCATTAGGCTATAATGTTGAATGGATATAGCTATGCAAACTGTAGGTGAATGCCATTTATTAGTTCATGGACTATAGAACTGTGAGAACTCTGTCAAAAGCAGCAGCGCCTTGAATGAAACAGAATGCAAATTTTCAATTCTAATCAATGAGGTATCACTATCACTTATCTTGCAATGTCACTAACAACGACCATGAAATACATGAATCTGTGTCAATTCCTTCTTTTCTATCCACACCTCTGTCACGCTACCATACAACGCTCCCGTTGTTACACTCCTTGGCTCCCAGTCCACCAGTTGCTCGTGGCTACGTGACGTTGTATGCTCCAAACACTATATCACCCAAACATTGTATGCTAGTGCACATCTGGGATATTCCATGCCACGCCTTTTTTGTGATAAGCTACGACTATTTGAATCCACTCTCAGTTATTAGCACAGTAAATCTACTCTCAGTTGGCATTATCCGAACCACCTCATCCTGTGTTCAGTGTTGTTTTAAACAATGCAAGCACCAGTCATATGTTGACCCTCCTCCACACTCGACTCTTGCAATAATAATAACTACGATAATCATAATGCTAGCCTGTCCATTGCAATGGCCTGGTGCATAGAATCGTTGGACGGAAGCATAGTGAACCTAACATTACAACTCTCAAGAAAGAAGGTGAACTTAAGAGGAAGGTAAGGCTGTTGTAGCATAGCTCAGGACCCTTGAAGACGATGAGTTAAGCATAAGTGTAGAGGTTGAGTTTCTTTATCACTGTGCCAAGAATTTCATAGTTGTTCCAAAGAATAATTCTTGAGATTTAAGAACCACGAAATTCACCTTGGAGTGATTATTTGTGGTCATTATCGATTTCTAGACAATTTTCTCAGCTGAAGGATGCATTGGGTAATGAAGGTAAATTATTCTCTAGTTATGTGATGATTGTGAGTTCATTCTTCTTGCCGCTAGTGCATTTGAACGGACAACAATATAAAATTGTGTCCTCTACTACCATCATTTTATTTTGTGATGACCATGAGCACTGAAGGGACTCTAGAAGGTAGAAACTCCCTTCAGCTAACTCACATTGCTGCTGTAACTTCATTTTCTGGGACTATGTACCAATCCTAGGATTAAATCTGCGTCATATTGCTAGTGTACAAAGGGTATGTCTATGAATCAAAGAGCTGAGCCAAATAACTAGGGCTTAAAGGGAATTTTACAAAGGATGTGTCTATGTGATTCATTAGCTTAATATTTTGTATGCAATTTTATTTTCGTGAAACATAATGCATGGTGACCCTTTGGTGCAGCATGGTGGTATAAAGAGGACAGTTAGAAGAGCTTCTTCCTATTGTTGGTGAGAGGTGGTGTTGAATGCTGGTACATTATTGAATGTTTCCAGCAAACCTTGTCCAAAGTAATAACTGATTATGCCTCTTGAATTTTGCATTTTTGGTGTGTGTATCTTCATATTCTAGCACACGTGCCTTTGACATCAAATCTCCTAGTATCTATAAACTTTGAAGTTATTGCTTTACCTAAATTCACTTGAACATTTGTATACAGAATCCCATTAAAAGTATGGTAACATCATAGTGGAATTTTCTCTTGCTAGAATTTGATGGCCCATTGGTTATTTTAAGGATTCTTTAATTAGTAATGGGATTATCCTTCTCTTCAATGGATTTCCCTCCTATCATTAGGCACATTTTGAAAAATATTGCTTTTCTAGGTATCTTCCTTTACAATTACATTTGTGGTCATTTATTGACTTGATTTGTTTGAATAATGACAAAAATTCATGGATTATTTGAGTTATTAGGAACTCTAATCATGTCCACTGATGAAAAAAAGAAAAAATTAACAAAACCACTCTTGTTGACACTCAAACATGTCTACAACATACCCACGAAAAGGTATAATTTTTGGAACTTGAATCTCAGCTTCAGCAAGAAGAATTTCAGAAGTGCAGTCAGCATTCTAAACATGTTTCTATTCAGAACATTGAAATAGGCTCCCATAAGAAACAAATTGATAAGATCATTAAACCCCTCTCAGGAGCAGTTGTACATGCAGATGCAGAAATTCACCCTACACTTCCCAAGTCGATCATCAGACCTTGGGAAGAGCTTGTACACAACAATCATAGAATAGGTCTTGGATATGACAAGGATATGTCCTTTCATATTCCAGTTTACTAAAAGCCCATCCAGTTTCAGAGTACTGGATTCCTTCGTGACAGTTCACCTTCAGCTATTCCAGACTCTGCCCCTCTTCCACAACAACAAATTGGCCATATGAAAGATCATTGTTTTGATCTTCATCCATGTAAGCACTATCATAAAACCACCCATTCTTCAAACATATGCTTTAGAAAAAAACTTCCTGCAAGAACAAGGATTCATCTTGGATGGATCACTTCTTGGCAATGAGCTTCAATAGCCAAGAAAATATTTCACTCATACAACAAGATTTGTTCTTGAATATTAAAAAGTCTTGCAGTTCAAATCTCTTCATCTTCTCGTCTTGTATCTGACAAGGCAGGGGGGGAATGATGGTCATCTACAAGCTTAAAAGCCACATCATGTGAGCTTGAGCCACAACTTGGCACACCAGATTCAGAGTTGTAGCTAGAGACCAATATGCCCCTTAACATGCCTTCAGTCGGTGATACCTCTTCAAAGAATTGTGGACACTTCCTCTAGCAGAAGACTTCAACTTCTTGCCAATTTCAGAAGAGCTACAGGAATTACATTAAGCATTCTAGAGTTGTTAAGAATCCTTCAACCATCACAGATTGAGACCTCCCTTTTCAGGTTGAGGTTCTCCCTTTTATGTCAGGTGAGACCTCCATTTCACGGTCGAAGGTTTCCCTCTTCAAAACATCAGGAGCACTTCCTCTAGCAAAAGGCTTGAGCTTCATGCCAGACTTGGAAGAGTTCTGGTAACTGCACTAAGCATTCCATTGTTGGTGGTCATCCTTAAACCATCGCCCTTTATACCAACATTTCAGAGAGCACATTCAACCTAGTGCTGCCATGTTTTTTACACATTTTGTATTACAACTCTCTTTTTACACTCATACAAACCCCTTCAGATTAAGGGAGGAGTGTTGGACACCTAATCCTCTATGGGTTGGTGTAGAATGTGAACAACCATGAGAGTCCAAGAGTCCTTGGGATGTGGAACCCAACATTCACAAGAATGTACTATAAATGTATATCATTGTCAAATAATAGATGTACTCTCTTGCTTATATTTAATATTTTGTTGCTTCCATGTGTGCGTTTAAGAGGGTATAAAAAATATTAATGAAAAAATGGATCGCTAAAATATCTAATGAATGTAAAGTTTTTTTAAATTGGGAAGGTGTATTGGATTCGTATTGGTAGGGGTTTAAATAATGTGATTTTTAGATGTTTTTTCCAATATGTACTAAAATTAAGGGTATTGTTTAGTATGTCATAAACTCACCTTGTGCTATGTCAGAGGTTCTTTGAGTGAAGCCCCTATTAATTACAAAGAAAGTATATTTTATTTTTGCTTTTGTATATTTATTTTTACAAATAAATATCCATATATTCCATATGAGGGATATAGGAAAAGTACTTTGTTTGAAAAATTACACTAATTTTAGTAAATTGATTCAATTATATGAAGTGTTATGTAGTAATATTTTTTCTTAATATTAAGTATATGTTTATGTTTTTAATTAATTAATTTTGTTAAAAACATAATTTAGATACATGGGTCATTTCTGATTATATTAACTTTAGAAAGTAAATAATAAAAAATAGTAATACTATATAGTTAATCTATGACTTAGTATGGGGACAATGTGTTGTGTCCCTTTTAAAACAAAAATAGATCATAGTTTAAATTAAAAATAATTTTGACTATACCAAAAATAAAAAAAGAAATAAAATATTTGGTCAGTTTTACTTAAAATTATTAAAAACTTAACATTATTATAAAACTTAAAATTATTATAAAAGGTGGTCACTCTCTACTATACTTGCTTTAGTGGTTGTTGATATTACAACCCAATATAAAGGAGATAACGTAAACATATTTCATTCTCACTCTCAGTTATAAATAAATTATTTCTCTGTCCATATGAAATAAGATAATTTTATATCAACTTTTAAAATCCTTTTAAAGTAATTAAAACAAAAATCAAATAAAGTTGATATTATTTGTATTTTTATATTTCCATTGAATATGTAAATAAACCATTTTAATATCCATGTTAACTAATTTATTTTAATATCAACTTTAATATGTTTATATATAGGAACCACAATAAAATATTTCAATGTGCCAAGATAAAAAGCAATTCAAAGTCAAAGGATCCATTCCTTATAAAAATTTAGACAATGTAATCAAGAAATAAAAATCACAATTTTCATGTTAACTAAATTATTTCAATGTCAAACATTTACATATTATATATGGTTAATGTTAATAATAATAATAAGTATATATAGTACGTCAATTAATTGGTAAGTTAAATTATTATTGTTATAGCATTTCAAGTATCATTATTTTACATTTTGATCTTTTTATTAAGGATTAATTTCCAGTGGACCAAACATTTGTTGGAATTGCATGCTTAAGCAATTTTATTCCATGTATTCAAGGGATTCTGAAGGGGTTGAATCCATTTATGCATTCAAAAATGAAAATTAAAAAATGAAACAAACACACACACACACACACACATAGCGAGAGAGAGAGAGAGAGAGAGAGAGAGAGAGAGAGAGATTCATCCTAAGCATGATCTATCAAGTCCTTAGAGAGATTCAATCTTTGGTGGTGGAATATTTTTTATATTTTACACTTTAAAATGAGTTTTCACCCCAAGAGATTTGATTTGTCTTAACTCTTGCTAGATCCATGGTTATGATGGATCTATACTAGTGATAATATAAATTATGTAAATTAATTTTGCTATATTCAAATCCAAATCCTCAACAATTGTCCTACCTTCAATAGTATAAACTATTACTTTTTTTTCCACCATAAATTATCCTTGTGTAGATCGTTAGTGGAAAATATTTCCATTTGCCATGAAACAATAGAGAATGGATAGTAGGCATGGAGGGGGAATTCAAGGCCTCTAAGGCCATAAGCATGCCGAGAAAAAGACTAAGGAGGATATTGAAAACTATCATTTTGTTGTTTCCACTGAAACCTAGAATGTGATTTGCTAATTTAAATTCATTGTTTCTAGATATAGACAAGCATTGTTAGACTCTAAGATCTTGGATGATGTTTTTACCTAGATTATGACCTTGGACACAGTAGGGGGAAAACGAATCATTAGCTTAATGTTGTATCTCTGCATGAGCAGATGATGACCCTGTTGGGCATGGCATTGAAGGAAAAATCAGAAGAGATATATTTTTAGATTTGGAAGACGTAAAAAATATCCATAGAAACCAATGGGTCTACTTAGAAAGGATGAATGTGAGGTTAACCCATATAGAGTACCACCTATAATTTGATCCTTCTCCTCCTTCCTCTAGTGCCAAAAATCTAAAACCTTCACCTCCTTTGATCTTGATATTGTGAATGTTATTTTGTGTTTTTTTCTTTTACAATTTTATAGTTGATACATTAATCATGTTAAAACTGTTAGAATTTTGGACAACCAACACAATTTGAAAGGTGGTCAAAACAATCAGTTTCCCATTGGGATGATTGGAACCACCTACACCACCTAGACAATTACATGTTTAATAATCTAGTTGATTGCTATTTTTCATGCTATATTTAAGAAATATAATACTGACTCATAAAAACAAATCTTAGCATTCAACAAGGCCAATAAAATTAAAATTAAATATATATATATGTATATGTATATGTATAGTATATATATATATATATATATATATATATATTATATATATTATATATATATATTATATATATATATATATTATTTGAAATATTTTAACTTCTATTCAACTTCATTTTTGTTATTAATGTATTTGTGTTTTAATATTATATTCAATTGAACATGGAATGAATACATACAAATCATTTGACTCAAGTATGATCAATAATATTATTTTACATTCCATTTGTCGACAACATATTAAATAGTGAAGGATTTTTGTTTTTATTACTTTATATCCCTATATAAAATTGATGTAAGATTAAACTAGAAATTGAAGTATTTTATTTATGGTCGCCATTGCTTCCTTTTATCATTACTATTTTTAAAATTTATTAATTTTAATATTATTTTATTATTTTTAAATGAAACCTAAAGACATCTCCATGAACCATGACCATAGAACACCTCTCACTAATGCACAACACCTAGAATGGAATATGTACTTCACCCATTGTTTTTTCACCAAAATGGAAATCTATTGTTGGCAAGACCAAGTGGGGTTTTGAAGCATTAATGGGTGTGTCATTTTTTTTCTAGGTTGGAAACCCATTTCTTATATAATTCTAAGAAAATTCAACCAAAATATCTAACAAATACAATTTTATAAGGGAATTGTGGAGGAAGAAACTTCATAGGAAAGGATTGTATTATTTTATTGATTGTTCTATGTTATGTGGTAGGGAAGAAATCAGAGAAGTGCAACGTGGCTACATTATGTTAGTAAGGTTGATACTTTGAAGGGAAATATCATTTTTTATTAATATAACTATGAGGGAGCTCAAGTGTAGCATTGAAAACATAGTTTTCCTATTCTAAATCATCCCCTCTTTGCAAATATGTATACTTATGTGAACAATCTACTGATTTGGTTTTTCATCTTACAATTTTGTAACAACACTATCTAGTTAGGCTGAATTTCATTTGTATTTGAAAATTAATCACTTTACAACTTGGATTTTAATTGTATTTCTTGTGTAATTGACATAATTATTACTTCAGTGGTGGAACTAAATTCATGTTAACTAAAAACAAAGTTCTCATGCAAGTTATAAACAAATTTTTCGTAGTGAACAACATAGAAAAACCTTATTGGACTTTACTGGATTTTCAATAGGGACACGTTACAATATGGTTATGTTGATGGTGCTGGACCCACCAACATGTTAGGGGATCTCGCCACTAACAAGTCCCAACTAGACTTCAGATTGTTTAGTGTAGGAGTCCTAGCAGTGGGTCGTACCATATCACCTTCACCATGGTTGCGCACAGAGATAAGTAAGATGTCCCTATTGGTAGAAAGGGTGTGACATATGCAGAAAGTCAAGGAAGGTGCATGAACGGTCCTAACACACATAGGGTGAGATGAGTGTGCCCCTTGGAAACCTGCGAAATAACGGAGTTAAGAAGGGAACACACGAGCAAACTTAGATGCATCAGAAACTGGAAGGCAAGTAAGCCAGAAATCTAAATTCATATTTAAACCAACATTGCATTTCAGTAAGATTCATACATACTTATACAATAAATTTCATACATGCATTCGTAAGAAAACATATATACATATATCATTAGAGTAAAAAAATTAACTGAAATACAACAATGACATATGCATGAAACATGCTAGCTCTGTTATATTAAGAAGTGAAAGTTCCAATCATACAATAAAACCATGACCAACCACTAGTCTTGGTAGTAGAACGTTATAGTCACTTTCGCTTGCTCCTCTAAAAAGATAACTAGCTCTGCACAGTGGAGAAGCCAAGGCTCTTTACAATACTCTCCAAGCTTTCTCTAAGATACTCCTAATGGAATCTTGGCTGACCAAAAGACTATACAATGATTTACTAGGGACTATATATAACAAAGGGTTGGTTGGTCACTGACATTCCCTTGTCTAACTATTCATCTACCCTCATGACTCTTCAACTACTCAATGCCTATTACATCCAACTATTGACACTTGAACTTCCACTTGACAAGATGTTACATACAATATGCACATGTACCCATGTGAGAGAAAATATGCTTGAGCAAGCCATACAAGACATCACTATGACTCAAAAAACTATGGGAAGACCATCTCTTTGACATCCTCATGATGGTCAACGGTGGAGAACTGATGCTAAGCTCGGTAGTCTGTGATGGTGTCTGTGTGCTCTGTGGTGACGTCTTTCTGGAAATGAACTCTTGCCTCTGTTGCATCCGCGCACACTGCTTTGACTCCTCTGTCCAACTCGTCTGATAAAATTCCCATCATTGTCTTGAGTGTGGCCAGAGCAGCGACATACTGATGCATGGTGTCTACAATGATCACCATGTCTATGTTGGTCACTATACACATCAACTTGTCAAAGTATGAGTGAAGCTCCAATTGGACTTGTGCCTTTGTGTTTGCCTCGGTGAGTGTCCCAATAGATGGGATCACATGTCTGCCCACAACAACATCCATACTTCTGAATACCCATGCATGAAAAGCCTGCAAACTAGTGATGAGTTGTGGGAGTTATTCATAGTTCCCAATCTCATTCCAGACGTGTGCCTTCAAATCCACTGCTTAGGGCTTCATCCTCTTCGACAAGTCTAACAAGGATCCCTTATATCTTATTGTCCATGTTTGCATGTGGTCAACAATAGTATGAATGTTTGACAAGATACATGCTCTCCTAGCACATCACTATTATCAACTATTGAGATGGAAAATTGCCTTATGAATGGTCCCCAATTTGGAATATAATGTCTGCATGAGTGTCTCAAGGGACGATGCTTCATCCAATATCGCCTTCTTCAACTCTGCTCGGGTAGATGTTGTAACTAATTTTCCTCCCTACTTGGCCATCTATAACTCTTTAGCCATTTTCTCATTCTCTGCTATCAAGAAGTGAACACTCGAGCTAGTTGCTTCGGCATATGCTCTGGTAGTATCAGCCAATGTTGTTGGATTCTTGTGCACATTAGACATGATCACTCATTCCTCAAACTGCATAGGAGATGTGTTGTCATCTAGATTAAACACTCTACGTGATTTCACAGCTCTATGTTTCAACTCGTCGAATGATATGTTGTGCATCTCTTCTTCCGAATTGTCTCCAAGGATTTCATTGTCTCCCTTGTCACTTGGGACTTGCTATTTTTCCAAATCCCATGAATATAGTGGTTTTACCTCTTGGTGATAAGGCATAAGGTCGATGTCTTGCTCTAACTTTAGTGGCTCCTTCTCTGTATCCATCTGCTTAAGTACTTCTTTAATCTCTTCAATGAAGTCCTGCTCCTGTGACTACTCACCTTGCCTTCTTTATGCCAGCTTTTCGGATGAGTCTACTACCTGTACAAGTGCAATTTCATCTGTTTGTACCTGTTGCGCCCTATGTTGTACATGCCCTTGCTCTGCTTCCTTCTCATTTCTGTGTAGCTCCTATTCCTTCTATTGGAGAGGTAAATCCCCTCTACGGATAGAGGCGATCCCTACTAGCCCAAAGGGGGTCTAGCAACAATCAAAAAATGCTACTCTGCAGGTTCCTAGTTGTAATTAACAAGTGGGTAAAGGAAACCTACTTGGATTCCAACGCTATGTTTGACAAAGAGATAATCCTCTCGCTCCTTCGCTCCAGCCGATCATAGTCCTCCACTATCTACGTGGACGGACACCTGCACAAGCAAAGAGAGAACAAACACAAGCGTAAAATCTACTAACAACAACTATGTATCAGTCAGGAAAGATACAATTCACATTAATCATTCATAGGACAAATGGAAATGGAACCATAACAGTAGTCATCTATCTTTATTAATCAGAAAATAGAGTAAAATACAACCGAGGTCCCGACGCTGAGTCCTTCTCTAGAGGGTCCAGCCAGCATGTCTTCCAAGCATTCACCTTTGAAGTGGATCTCCCAAGTCAAAGAGGTCTCTCTCTCACCTACAAGGCAACAAACTTATGGCCTTCCTCAAGCTCAAAAGCAAACCTCACACAACACACCAAATGCCTACAATGAACAACACTAATGCACTAAGAATTCCTCAATCAAAGTCTATATCTTCCAAACTAGCTGCTCATGGGAAATGGAGGAGGCTTATAAAGGAGAAAGAGCCTCCATGAATAGGTAAAGGATGAGCTTTCCCCCAAGATAAGTGGATGATCAGTCGAACATACATGCCAGAGAAAGGATGGCGACCTCAACAATGCTAACA